>CM069137.1:14006396-14288896 GCA_035221665.1 Okamejei kenojei
CCATAGACCACACCGCCAACCCGCGCCACCCCACCCGCCCACTCCACGACTCCGCCCGCGCCGCGCCCGCCCCCACCCCCACACACCCCCCCACTGCGCCCGACCCCCTGCTCCCCCGATCTCCCTCAGCGGCCCCGGCCCACCCTTGACCCGACCCGATAGTAGCTTGCCACAAAAACGATAAGTATACTGTCATATCTCGGGATAATGGGAGTTGTTATGTTACATCAAATTATCTTTATCATAATGCAGACACCAACCGAATGGTTATGGCTGGGTCCTTGCTGCAGTGGTTATGTTTCCTTATCGAGCAGTTTATAGCACTATAGTACCATTAATAGTCTGCCCTCAAGTCTTCTGATCCCTCCTATTCTAGGGCAAGGGTACGGGACAAAACTCCTGTCGGATTCATTATTGGTGGCCCGATTCATGAGTGGTATTTATAGACCAACTGTGCTGTACACGCTTAGGCGGGAAGGTTATATCTACGCGGTTTGAACGCTGTCTCTCCTCTTCTCTGGTAATAGTTCCCACATCCCGTGCCTGAAGCGACATGATGCTCCACATAGCTGCTGGTGCCGATAGAAAGCTCTGAAAGTCACCAACCTGAATGACTGAGCCGACCGTAGAGGTTTGCCGCTAACTCCACAAATACCAAGGGTCTGACTGTTGCTTTGTGATTAGGGCTCGATCCTCTCACCACATCAATCCAGCATTCTCACTGGCATGTCATTGGACCATCATCCAATTTATTGATACAGTTTAGGCATAATAGATCCACAGAGGATCTCATCTCTGTGGCGCCGTCACACTGGTCCTGACCCAACATTAGAATCGCATAGGGCACGTACGTGAAAATTGCTCTTCATGTGGGACTATAGCTCTGCCTTAATACGGTCATCCCCACCTGAAGTCTGCGCATCGAACCTAAACTCCACCAGACTAGAAGAAGACTCAGAAATATCTGTCTCATCTGGATTCTTGACTGATTGGATCCTGAACTTTTCTGACGTGAGCACATTTCCTGACCGCAGGCGTAGACTGGGGCCGCCACCTGTCCTCGCCTCTATTCACCATGAGGCACCGCGAGCACTCACCAGGGCTGTGTGTCTGGAGTCACGCATTGCATCTACCCCTCTTCACCCAGAAGTGTGCCCTGCATTTGGTCAAACAACACCATTGTCCTAGTTTGCAGGTGACACCAACGGTGAACGGACTGTGTCATCAACTGTGATGAAACAAGCTATCAGAGCGGAGGTGCGAGAAAGCCATGGGCGGATGGTGCTCACGGTGATGGTACTGATATACTATGATGCGCATATACACAGCATACTATAGGCCCAAGACCTGTGGACTATATCGACTTCAGGTAAGTCACAGAATGGGGTGACTATGTACGCACTGCAATCTCCATCTACGGAGACAGTGTGGAGAGAGTGTTGCCAGACTCTCAAGTTTTCTGGGCAACTCACATATGCCTCGAGGATGCTCCTTACATGGTACCATGCCAAATAACCGCTGCGCTGGTCAAAAAGGCACAGCAACAACTGTTCGTTCCCTACAGAACATATTCAGAATACGTGACTGAGTCTGCCCCAACAGTCTGCTAGGACAGACCGCTTCACCAGTCGCTGCATGATCAGAGCAGCATATCTAACTGTATGACAATCTGACATGTGTGGCGATGTACTCAGAAAGGCAGGAGGCGGAGAGAGAGAGCTGCTTCTAGCGCTGTCGTCCACAGAAGACTCTAATAAGATTATTGGGGCATCTATCACAAACGGGGCTGTAGGAAGGCATAGAAGCATGATAGTAAGCGAAAAAACTCACTTCACCCTTGTAATGGACTGTTCGTAACTTAGCTCGCCTTCTACAGCAGGACGTTATTAGACCTTCTACGCCCGCACCTCCAGACTCAGGATACTGGCTTCATATCCCCAGAGCTATGGTCAACAGTGCTCTGAATCGGGCCGCCTGCTGGAGTAACCCTCCACCCCCATGGGACAGTCTCCCAGGCCTCGCCACAGGTTAGTCTGTGGTTGACTTTTACTGGTCTTAATTGATTTGTTTTTACAAAACTCGTATGTTTCAGGGCGTTATTAAACTCTAAATTTTATTTATGACATTGGATGGAAGTTGTGCAAACCAAATTCATCTGCTGATTATGTGATAGTCTGACAATAAAATATATTATTTTCTTATTATTGAGCAGTTATTTTTTATTATTATTATTATTTGTCTAATTTTCATTAATATTTTATTTTTATTATTCATTATTATTCATTACATTTAACGAAAAACACCTCGCTAGATCCCATAGATAATACAGAAAGTCTGGGATGAGTGAGCATAGTTCTCACACTGCTTCGGCAATGGGCTCCAGAGTTACATCTCGAGCCTTTCCAGAGTTAACAGTCTCAATAGTGTCAAATGTTTCATGAGGTTGCTAGTAGGTCAGCACAAACGGGTCCAGGAGTATTGCAAAAGTTACGGACTGGACATGCATGCATTCTTCTGGTAGATAATATAAAAAGTTTTATTTATATGTTACTGAAGTCAAAGATAAGCAGGCCAGGGATGGATGGAACCAAAAGTGAAGCTTAATAGTTCTACTCACCATTGACGTGAGACTTATGTAGTTTACGCGACCTGAGTCAGTATGTCAAGGTCTTCAGAGTCTCTGAGGCTTGTGAAACTTGTACGATGCTCATTCAGCCACAAAAAAACCTCATACAAAGGTGTCAGTACAAACCTATTTCTAGATTGGCGTGAAAAAGGTTTTGCATTATGCTGGACAGTGGACAAGTATGATGGATTTTAAACTCTCACTGTCATTGGCAGGGCGGCAATCAGACGTATGCGGCAAAGTGCAGGACGTGGCCTTTAGACCAAATCCTCCACCACAGGTTGGTCAGTGAAGGAACCTTTTTCAGATATATGATATATTGTCCTCGCATGGGAAGGATTTGGGAATGCTGTTTTGGGTTCTGTTTTGAGTTTCTTTGCAATTTCTCCCGCGAAACGAAAAGAGGGGTTATTCTGTTCTTTTATTGTTTAAGACGTTTCATTCTATAGATTTAAACAATGTTCTATACTTATGTGTTTATCCTGTGTCAAACGAATGCAGTTGTGTTGTATTGAACTGCTATCTATGGATGAATCCAGAACTTTGAAATCTTCATGGAATCACTCAACGTAACTCGAAGTAAATAGTAAGATTAAACAGTAATGCCAGTTTGAAGTTGATCTTTAGTTTTGAGGAGTTGCGATGAGTGATTAAGTGCCCTCCGCTTCCCGGCCCCTCATTAATCGCAAAGATCATCTGGTAGATCTAGTCGTCTGAGTTTTACTATTTCACTTTGACTGTAGTATGTGATTTTACGCTGCTGCTTTGAAGATTGACGAGGCAGGTGCTCTGGCGAGCTTCTTCACGTATCCTATGAACTTCCTCATAAAATAAAGATCCAAACATTAAAATTGTAAGCTCGTTTAATCTTACTTATTTCACAGCATTTCAGGCAGGAGTGCAGGCCACCAACTCAATTTCACAGCAGTGTAGTTTAGGCAGAGTGCAGGCCGCCAAACTCAATTTACAGCATTCAGGCAGAGTGCAGGCACTAAATTCAATTTCATAGCATTTCAAGGCTGAGGGCAGACACCAAATTGCCAAAACAATCATTGCATTGTCATTAAGGGCCATCAAATAATTTATGCACGTACATTGCAACTCACAGTCCTGTTACATTCACAGCTTAGAATCACATTTTGTGGACTCTCCCTCGCGATCGTCCAGAGTGATTGACTCACGTCAGGCATCAGGGGTGGTGTGGCAGATATAAACTAACAACATTGCTGGAGTAGGTGTACAAATTTTGGTCGCCTTGTTTAGGAAGGATGTCAACATAATTAGAAGAGAGTACAGAGGAGATTTACTAGAATTGTTGCCAGGTTCCAGAAACTATGTTACAGTGAAAGGTTTTGAACAAGTTAGGTCTTTATTCTTTGGAGCGCAGAAGGTTAAGGGGGGACCTTGATTGAGGTCTTTAAAAAGATGAATGGGATTGACAGGTTATCGTGGATACGTTTTTCCCATTGAGGGTAGGGAAGATTCTAACAAGAGGGGCATGACATGAGAATTAAGGAGACAGAAGTTTCGGGTATCGTGAGGGGTATCTTCTTATCAGAGGGTGGGTGGCGGTGTGGAATGAGCTTCCTGCAGAAGTTGGTGGAGGCCAGGAATCGATTTTAACATTTAAGAGTAAAGTGGATAGGTATATGACGTGAATGGAATGGAGGGGTATGGTCTGTAGTGCCAGGGAGAATGGGACTAGGGGGGAAAACAAATCCGGTCGGCATCGGACTGGAAGGGCCGAGGAGGGCTGTTCGTCGCTGTAATTGTTATATGGTTATATGGTTATTATGGGGCGTTTGGGACAGGTACATGGATAGGAAGGGTTTTTTAGGGGTATACCGCAATGGCTGACAAAATGGGACTCACATGGAAGGGCATTTGGTCTGCATGAAGGGTTTTGCTGTTGACCTGTTTCCAAACTGTGTGAACTCCGTGACTCTCTGGGTACTGTGTTAGATTAATCGATTTATTACTTTATTGTCACGTGTACTTGACAGGTCAGTACTATGTTTTGCGTACTGTACAGGTATGGGGCGACGAGAATGTGACTAAAGTATTCAATATGTTCCTCTTTCCTTCTCCCCCTCCCTCCCCACCCCACCCCACCCCACCCTTCCCTTCCCCTCTCCCCCACCAGGTCTCGCATTGTTCTCGACTGCTCCCCCCCTTCCCCCACGCGGGTCCCTCCTTTCAATTCGTGTGGGTGGTCGGGGGGTGGGCTGTCGATAACAAGCTGGACTTGGTGGGGTGGGGTGTGGAAGGCAGCACATTCTCCACCGGACCGTCGGACTCACATGGGATTCTCAGCTGTTCTAAGAACTTGATGTGTCGACAGGCTCTCTGACCCCTCCGCTCTCACCACCAGCCTGCCCGTATCATCGAGGTCCTTCTCCACGTCTCAGCGGCGACTCTTTCGATGCTGGCACTACATTATACTTAAAATAAAAGTTGAATCTCTTTGCCACATAACCTCCGCTCTGTGTTTTTTGGATTAAAAAATAATCATTAAGGCAGCAGCAGGAATTGGATTGTAATCGTTCAAAGCAAACTGCATAAAACCACTTAACTGCCGCATGGTGGATTTCGGAATTACTGACCAGCAGCAGAAAACAAAACTAACAAAGCAAAAGTGCTGGGAGCTGACGGCACAGGAATCAGGCCCTAAGCCTCAATATCTGTGGCCATAACTGATGCCAAAGAAATCCTGACCTCATCTGCCTAACGCATGATCCATGTCCTCCATCCCCCACCACTATAATTCTTGTTTCTAAGTGATAAGCATATGATGAGGGCCCTTGACAGCCATGGGCCTATACTCATGAGTTTTACAAGTTGAGGAGGGACCTCATTGAAACCTTACAGAATAAAGGCCTTAGATAGAGTGTGATGTGGAAAGGATAGTTTCCATGGTGGGCGAGTCTAGACCAGAGGTTCATAGCCTCAGAATTAAAGGGCGCTCTTTTAGAAGGAGGTTGTGGAGGAACTTCTTTAGTCAGAGTGGGAGTTATTTGTGGAACTCTTTTGCCTCAGAGGGCTGTGGAGGCCAAGTCCGTGGATATTTTTTTAAGGCAGAAAAGAATTAGACAAATTCATTGTTTAAAAACGGATGGCCAAGGGTTATGGGGAGAAAGGCAAGAAAATAGGTTTATGAGGCAGGATCAGCATGATTGAGTATCATTGGCGAATGGCCTAAATTTACTTCAACGTATGAACTTGGTGAAATTGTGATAGCAGCAATATTAGCATTTGCCCATCAAGTCTACTCCACCACTCAATAATGGAAGATCAATCTCTGACTCTCAACCACTTCTCCCCGTATAACCCCTGACATCCATACTATTCAAGAAATAATCTACCTCTGCGTAAAAATTTCCATTGTTGGCCTCCACGGCTTCCTGTTTGAATGAATTGCACAGATTACCACCCTCTGACTAAATATGTTCCTCCTCAATCTCCTTCCTAAGGAAAGTTCTTTGTATTCATGAGCTGTGTCCTCTGGTCTTCGGACTCTCCCTATAGTAGAAGTATTACTCGCCAATCACTCTATCCAGGCCTTTCACTATTCGGGAAAGTTTCAATGAGGTTCCTCCTTATCCTTCTAAACTTCAGTGAGCAGAGCCTGATGCTATCAAAAGTCTGTTTGCATCCAAAAACTTCTTTAAAAAGCCACTATTGTTTCTGTTCTCCACAACCATCTGGCAGAGCATTCGCATTACATTCTACCCTCTGCATAAATAACTTACCCCCCACATATCTCCTTGAGATTTTGCTCTCTCACCTTAAGGTTTATGCCCTCTAGTCTGGTTATTTCTCTTCTGGGAAAAAACACTCATCAGTCAGGGCCGCATCTATGGAAAAGGGGAATGCATTAATTTCTGGACAAAGCCCACCCTGTCGTGGAATTGGAAAAGAGGAAAGCAAGTTGATGGGAAATTGGGAAAGGGATGGGAAAGGAATGGGGAGGACCCAGGGAACTAAAAGACCATAAGGTGCAGAAATAGGCCATTTGGCCCAATCACGTCGAGCCTGCTTCCGCCAAGGCCTGATCTATTTTACCCGTTCAACCCCATTCACCTGCCTTCTCCCTGTTCACCTTTGGACACCGTCATTCAAGATTAATGAAGAAGGCAGGATGAGGCATTGAGTTAAGTCCAGGGTGAGACCTGGATTGCCAAGGGAGTAAGCTGCAAATGGGGTCAGCCCCTGGTTTGAGTTTAACTGGGACAGTTAGAGAGAGAGAATACCAAACTCCCTCTACAGCTGTAACTCCACATTCTGCACTTCTATTTTTGCCGTTACCTGATCTACCTGTGTATGCTTTGATAGTGCACATGTATGGTCTGATCTGTTGAATAAGTGTGTGTAAAACCAACATTTATTACTGTATCTGAGTGCAGGTTAAGACAGCAAGGTCAAAAAACATCCCATAATGCCAATGACCACACACACATGGTATCCCGACAATGCTGACCAATAACAAAGAATAATGAACAGAAACAGGGCAGCACAGTGACACTGCAAATGATTTATGCTGCCTTACAGCACCAGAGACCCAGGTTCGATCATGACTACGGGTGCTGTCCGTACGGAGTTTGTGTATGACAATCCCTGTGACCGCATGGGCTTGCAATCTCCGGGTGCTCCGATTTCCTCCCAATTTCCCCAAAGACGTGCAGGTTTGTGGGGTAAATGCTTGTGTAAATTGTCCCTAGTTGTAGGATGGAACTAGTGAACAGGTGATTCATTGAGACGGCGAGGCGCGTACTCAGTTGGCTTAAGGGTCTGTCATAAAGTTGGATAGTGTAGGGGCGCAGCAGGAATGACCAGCAGCTTAGGCTTGTGGTATTGGTGAGAAAGAAAAATACTGAGCCAATATCATTTAGACCTGTCCTTGCTAGTTCTGAAATACAGCTGAGAAACAAAAAAGACTCTTTATCTGCGTCAATCAAACTTCAGTCAATCTATGTTTGATTTGTCGAATATGGAGGAGGCCCGGACTGTGAACACCAAACACAGTTTCTTGGATTGGAAGTGGTGAAAGCGAATCAATGCTTCATCTTGAAGACTGTTTCCATGCTCGGATGGAGTTCAGAGAAAAAGTTAAAAGGAGGGGTGTGTTGCATCTCCTGTGTTTCCCATGGGGAAAAGTGCCCTCAGGGCAGAAACTGATTGATGGGGCCAAGAGTGTGGACCAGGGAGAAATCCCACTGTGACACTGCAAAGTGAGGGGGCAGTGAAAGATCTGGCAGTGACATTTTGCTGAAGGTGGAAGAAGAAATTGTGGAGTCTTGACCCGTCAAATGTGAAAGCCAGTGGGGTGGAAGGGTAGGGGACCTCAGTCTTGGTTTGAAAAGAAAAGTGGAGGAATGAAGCAGTCAAGAGCACTGTCACCCACAGTATCGAGGGGAAGCCAAGAAAGATGCTCAGATGCAACTGTGTGAAAACTAAGGAGCACACAAACAATATCCTGATGTACTATGTGGCCAGGAGGATCTGGGGTGACGGAGGAACTGATAAGGCAAAATCCATATTAGCAGGAAATGGTGTTGGAAAATAGACTGATGGGACTGAAGGGTTGATAAATCCCGGGTCTGATGGTCTGCATCCCAGGGTAAAACTTAAGGAAGTGGCTCTAGAAATTGTGGATGTATTGGTGATAATTTTCCAAAGTTCTAAAGCTGCAGGGTCAGTTCCTGAATGGATTGGAGGGCAGCTAATGTTATCCCACTTTTTAAGAAAGGCAGAGAGAGAAAACAGGGAATTATAGACCAGTTAGCCTGACATTTTGGTGGGGAAGATGCTGGAGTCAATTATAAAAGATGAGATAGCCAAACATTTGGAAAAAAAAAAATAGCAGTAACAGGATCAGTCCGAGTCAGCATGGATTTAGAAGGGGAAATCATGCTTGACTATCTACTGGATTTTTTGAAGATGTGATAGGAAAATGGACAAGGAGAGCCAGTGGATGTAGCGTACCTGAACTTTCAGAAAGCATTTGATAAAGTCCCACATAGGAGATTAGTGGGCAAAATAGGGCACATGGTAATTGGGGTAGAGTGCTGACATGGATAGAGAAGTGGTGGCAGACAGGAGACAATGAGTAGGGATATAACGGTCCCTTTCAGAATGGCAGGCAGTGACTAGTGGGGTACCGCAAGGCTCGGTGCTGGGACCGCAGCTATTTACAATATATATCAATGAATTTAGATGAAGGGATTCAAAGAACATTAGCAAATTTGCAGATGACACAAAATCTGGGTGCCAATGTGAACGATGTGAGGATGATGCTATGAGAATGCAGGGTGATTTGGACAGGTTGGGGAGTGGGCAGATGCATGGCAGATGGAGATTAATGGCGGATAAATGTGAAGTTATCCACTTTGGTAGCAAAAAACAGGAAGGCAGATTACTATTTAAAAAAAGGCGTCAAGTTGGGAAAAGGGGAAGTACAATGGGATCTGGGGGGGTCCTTGTACATCAGTCCATGAAAGTAAGCATGCAGTACAGCAGACAGTGAAGAAAGCGAATGGCATGTTGGCCTTATAACAAGAGGAATTGTTACTTAAAAGTAAAGTGGATAGTTATATGGACGTGAAGGGAATGGAGGGGTATGGTCTGAGTGCAGGTAGATGGGACTAGGGGAAAACAAATGGTCGGCACGGACTGGAAGGGCCGAGAGGGCCTGTTTCCGTGCTGTAATTGTTATATGGTTATATGGTTATATGGAATATAGGATCAAAGAGGTCCTTCTGCAGTTGTACAGAGCCCTAGTGAGACCACACCTGGAGTTTTGTGTGCAGTTTTGGTCCCCTAATTTGAGGAAGGACATTCTTGCTATTGAGGGAGTGCAGCGTTGGTTTACAAGGTTAATTCCCAGGATGATAGGACTGTCATATGCTGAGAGAATTGAGCAGCTGGGCATGTACATTCTGGAGTTTAGGATGAGAGGGGATCTCATTGAAACATATAAGATTGTTAAGGGTTTGGACACGCTAGAGGCAGGAAACATGTTTCCCGATGTTGGGAGTCAAGAACCAGGGGCCACAGTTCAAGAATAAGGAGTAAGCCATTTAGAACGGAGAAGAGGAAACACTTTTTCTCACAGTGAGTGGTGAGTCTGTGGAATTCTCTGCCTCAGAGCACGGTGGAAGCGGGTTCTCTAGATGCTTTCAAGAGAGAGCTAGATAGGGCTCTTAAAAATAGCAGATAGTCAGGGGATATGGGGAGAAGGCTGGAACGGGGTACTGATTGGGGATGATCGGCCATGATCACATTGAATGGCGGTGCTGGCTCGAAGGGCCGAATGGCCTACTCCTGCACCTATTGTCTATTGTCTATTGTCTATAATTTTTTTTTCATCTGAGAAAATTTGATGGAAGAAAAAAAATAATCCCAATGAGAGGAGGGTGAAAATTGGCGCCATTAAAGTAATTAAACTTTTAAGTCTCGCATGAATGCATGAAGCAGCACCGTGCCAGTGATCAATATGCTGAAAAAAAATTACTGAAGCAGGTCAAATATGACTGAAAGAAATCTATTCCACATATTCCACGAAACGCAGAGGGTAGCTGGGACCAATGCAAGTTCCCATTGTTACTTTTTCAATCTGTAGAGCGTGGGTGAATGAGAAGAAGTTCTTCAATGTGACGATTTGTTCTATGTGAAGGTTGAGATCAGAAATGCAAATGAAAATGTTATGAAGCGATGCATGGAACTGCAGATGCTGGAGTTTGTGCATTGAACACAAAGTGCTGGAGTAACCCAGCAGGTCAGCAGCATCTCTGGAAGACAAGGAGTCTAAAGAAGGATCCCGATCCAAAATGTTGTCTATCCCATGACCTCCAGAAATGCTCCCTGACCCATTGAGTTACTCCAGCACTTTTTGTCGTGGAGGAAAAAACTGGTTGAGCCACTGTATAAGGAAGAAGTTGAAGAAGAAGAAATCGAGGACAAGAGGACATAGGTTTTAAAGTGAATGGGAAAAGATTTAATAGGAATCTGAGGAGTAACTTTTTCACCACAAAGGGTGATGGGTGTATGGAACATGCAGCCAAAAGAGGTAATTGTCTATCCAACATTTAAGAAACAGACAGTAACATGGATAGGACAAGTTGGAAGGATATGGACTGTAAATAAACACTTTACAAGATCTTTAAAGTGTGCAACATCTTTTAATGATAGCAACAGGGTATTACAATGCATCTTCAAGAAAGCACTACATACATCTTCTACTGCTGCGCCCAGGAAGGGGAAGGCGTTATGATTGATGTTAACTAGGCGGGGTTAATGGGGAGTGAGAGTAACTATATTATTGGTTGCATATAAACCATCTACATCCTTCCCCTTAGAAATCAAAAACAGATTGTTGTCACGACAAACAGAATTAAAACAGCAGAATTAAACAAAATCGCCGTAGCAAACAGATGGCTTGCTGATCCGGCCCGAGCGCGTACGGATGTCTCCCCCTTCCCCCGAAGGAGCAGAAGAAACAGGAGGACGCGAGGCAATCCGGGGAACCAGGGAAGGGCAATTGGGGTGGGAGAAAAACAGGAGAGGGAGAACCGCGACCGGCAACAGGGGACCCGCGCAGAGGGGGAAAACCAGGCGCCCGCGACGGGGACCCGAGGCATGCAGGGAACACCAGCCGGGACGGCAGCCGGCTGCTGGTAGGAGAGTGGCGGGGCATAGGGCCCCGGGGGCTGCGGCTGCGGCTGATTAACCGCAAGCAGGTGTTTGTCGGCTTCTTATACGGTAGATAGTTCCATCATAGATCGACCAGGTACGAACGAGGTGAGTCGGCCACCCCAACCACGGTGGCCAGACGGTAGTGACCACTGGCGGTCTGCAACCGAACAACCTGTCCGGGCAACAGAGGATTGAGTGGTCTGCACGACCGATCGTGGGAACGCCGCTGGCTGTCATGTTTCTCTTGAATTTCGCCTCTGCACGGAGGCGGGCTCCAGCACCCGAGGTTTCAGCTGGCGCTGGGCAATCGGGATGGTAGATCTGGTAGTTCTGGACATCAGACGCTGAGCAGGTGACCCCATGGCCGGATCCTGGAAACATTCCTGAGGTTTCAGGAGATCCAAATACAAATCAGAGTTGGATAGTCGCGCCTGTTTCCATCAGAAGCTTGGCGCTGCGGACGGCCCGTTCTGCAAGGCCGTTTGCTCTGTGGGTACTCTGGGCTGCTGGTTGAAAATGCACGAAGTTCCACTTAGTCAGCAAAACTCTTGAATTCTCGGCTTGTAAACTGCCTGCCGTTGTCAGTCTGCAGCCTGACAGGGGTCCCAAAAGTGGAGAAGTGTTTCCGCAGCTTTCGGATCACCATCTCCGACGTGAGGGATGTCAGCAAAATCCACTTCGAACCAGTTGGAGTAACGAGTCGACCAGGACAAGGTAGTGGTTACCACGCCACTACGAATATGTCGGCAGCCAGCGAGGACCAGGCCAAGGCAGGGGCGGGCTGTTGCAGCAGGGGCTGTCGCTGCTGGTGTGGTGCAAGACTGTTGCAACGTGGAGCAGGCAGAAACATCGGTCTCGGATATATTTGGCCATTTCCAGGCCAATAGAATTGGCACTGAGCGTGGGTGAGTGTTGCATCGACCCCAGGGTGTCCGCTATGGGCTGCACAAAAGTAAAAGTCAAACAGGGAGGATGGAACTACAACTTTATGTCCCTTGACGATAACGCCATCCTGGAGCACCAGTTCGTCGCGGACCAGGAAGAAAGGCTGTGTTTCAGACGGCGCGGCGGAGCGCTTTGTTGGCCACCCTGCTTTAATCACAGAGGCAAGGCCGCTGCAAAACCGGGTCGGCAGCGGTGTGCTCGCCAAAACCTGTAGCTGCTTGGTTGGAATAAAGTTAACGGCCCAGTACGAGCAAGTCCTCTGTTTCGTAGGGGTGGCGAGCGCAGGAGGTCCGCGGGGCGCGCGATAGGGTGTCCGCAATGTGCATCTCGGTTGCCCTTCTTGTAGATTATATCAAAGTCGAAACGCTGGAGCTGCAGCATCATAACGCTGCAGCCTGGCAGGGGCAGCGTGAATCGCTTGTTCAGGATTGTCACCAGTGGCTGGTGGTCGGTTTTCGACCGTAAATCTGCTGCCGAACAGGAAGTCTCTGAACTTGGAGCAGGCGAACACCACCGCGAGCAGCTCTTTCTCGATCTGAGCGTACCGCTGCTCGGTGTCCGTCATGGTGCGGGAGGCATAGGAGACAGGATGTAGCGATCCATCGACAGACTGAAGATTAAGCTAGTGCTTGAAGATGTATGTAATACCCTGTGCTAGTGCTTGAAGATGTATGTAATACCCTGTGCTATCATTAAAAGATGTGCACACTTTAAAGAGCTTGTAAAGTGTTTATTTACATGGTGTCGAAGCTGGAAGACACTTGCGTCTCCTGTCTATCGGGTTTTATTTCTTTTTTTTGATTTGTGTTTTTTGTGCTTAATCTCTCTGGCCATGGCGTCCTCTTGCAGAAAGCCCGAGCAGCTTGTCTTTGATGCTGACATCTCTGAGCGCTGGGCCACGTTTGAATTTGATTTCACACACTTTGTCAACGTCGCACACTGCGCTGATCCTGACTCCCTTAAAGCTTCCCTCCTACTCAACCTTGTCGGACCTGATGCCATGAAGAGAGCCAGAACTTTCACCTACGCTCCAGCGGTCCTGGGCGACGACGACGAGGTGATTACTCCTGCAGAGTCTGCCGACGACCCCGCTTGCCTGCTACGTAAGTTCAGGGAGATTTGTGACCTGCCCTCGAACCGCATTCTAGAGAGGGCACGGTTCTTTACAAGGAGACAGTTGCCGGATGAACCTGTTGAATGTTTTTATTGCTGATTTGCGTCATCTCACCCAGCGGTGCCGTTTTGGCGACATGACAGACCAGCTCACTAGAGACATTTTAGTAACTGGCATGCGTGACCAGAAGCTGCGATGTGAGCTTTTGAGGGATCCGGATCTAACGTTGGAAAAAGCCATGCATGCCTGCAGATTGTCTGAGGTCGTTGTTTTGCCAGATGACCACCGGGACTCGGGCAATAAATCTGTCAACCTGGCTGGGTTTAGGAGCCCACAGCCTCGGATGGGAAACAATGTTTTTCTGCCGCGTGCCAACCCTGGTCCTGGTGAAGTGCCCCGAAAAAGGTGCCCAAACTGTAACTACATGCACCATAGACTGTCGACGTGTCCTGCCTTTGGTAAGGCCTGTAACTTCTGTAAAAAGCTGAATCATTTCTCTGCCTCCTGTCGCTTATTCCGTTCCCGTGGGAGACAGGCACAAGCCTCCAGACCCAGTCTAAACATGCTGAGGCAATCTGATATCCGTTACGACTCACAGCCAAACTTAGCTTGAATCCTATGATGCAGATCCAATTAATCCTCCCGAGGACTCGCATGTGTTTACCCTCCTACAGACACCTGCCCACCGCACTGATCCCTCCGTATCTGTGACTGTCAATGATGTAACCTTCCTTGCTAAATTATACACAGGTGCGAAGGTCAATGTTTTGTCCATGAATCTTTTCAACAAGATAAGGAATAATGAGCCTCTGATTGCTGGCGATGCTACCCTGCACGCCTATGGTGGAGAGATTCTAAGGCCTGCGGGGAGGGCCACTTTAACTTGCGTGCTGCAAAAGGCCACAAGAAACCTGGTTTTCTATGTTTTGAACTCTGACTGTGTAACCCTGTTGGGCAACCGTGCGTGCCAGGATCTTGGCCTGGTGTCCTTCGACCGCACGGTCCACAAAGTGCAACTGTCGTTTGACCCGGTTGCAGAATACCAGGACCTGTTCGACGACGACCTGGGGAAGTTACCACTGACATACCATATTTCCATTGACCCAAATATACAACCCGTGGTCCGCGCACCTCACAGGGTGTCTCACGCCATGAAAGACAGGGTCGAGGCGATGCTCAACAAGATGGTCGAAAAGGGGGTGCTAGAAGCAGTTAGGCGAGCCCACCGATTGGGTCTCCACCATGGTTGCCATGATTAAGAAAGACAAGAACGAAATACGTGTGTGTATCAACCCGAAGGACTTAAACCTTGCCATCAGGCGACACATTACCCCATGCGGTGAGCCTGATGAGGATGTGGCGGCAAAAGGCGGGCAAAGCGACCATCTTTTCGGTCCTAGACGCTAAGAACTCGTTTTGGCAGATCTCGTTGGACAAAGCGTCTTCTGACCTGACGACCTTCGCCACACCGTTCGGCAGATTCAAGTTCCTGCGAATGCCATTCGGCATCAATTCTGCTAGCGAGGTGTTCCAGCGAACGATGGAGCAGATATTCTCGGACCTGCCATGTGCCATCATCGTGGATGATATCCTGGTTAATGGGAGTGAGGTAACTATATTATTGGTTGCATATAAACCATCTACATGGACCAAATGCAGTCAGGTGGGACAATGGGACATAGCAGCTGGGACATAGTAGTTGGCCGGTGTGGGCACCTTGGGCTGAAAGGCCTGTTTCCACGGCGAATCACTCTATGACTCTATGGCTAAGTTGTTAGCTTGGCACACTGTAGTCAAATGAAGTTGGAGCAGGAGAGAGAACATGTCCAGTGGGAACACTTCTCACCGTGGCAGGCGTAGAAGTTTATGTCATTTGGACTAGCAGGCCAGAAACTCTGTGCGGAGGTTGCACATTCCCTCTGTGACCATGTGGGTTACATCCGGATGCTCTGGTTTCCTCCTACATCCCAAAGAAGCGTTCGTTTCAGAAGAGGGGCCTCAACCAGACAAGTCACCTATTCCTTTTTTACTGAGATGCTGCCTGACCCGCTGAGCATTTTTGTATCTGTCCGGGATTTTTTTTTAAAATTAATCCGCCTCTATTAATTGCCCATGGTGTTTAGGGAATGGGTCTGAAAATGGGATATCATAATTCATAGGTGCTAGGAGCAGAATTAGACCATTTGGCCAATCAAAATCTACACCCTTCTCCTGCCTTCTCCACCTAACCACTGACACCCTTGTGGGCCTGTCCTACTGGCGACTGCCACAACATTTTCAACATGTTGCAAATTTTTCAGCGACAGTGGCGACAGTTTTTGCTGTCGTAGGTGCTGTCGTAGGTTGCCGCCAGGTGTTGTAGGTGAATTCCATTAAAACTAGTCCCTGGCAGTCGCCTAAAACGTCGCCTAAGTGGGACAGGCCCAGAAAGAGTCGCCTAAATGGAACAGGCCCCTTTCTAATCCAGAATCTGTCAATCTCCGCCTTAAAAATATTCATTGACTTGGCCTCCACAGCTGTCTGTGGCAATTAATTCCACAGATTCACCACCCTCATCTCCTTTCCAAAGGTACATCCTTTAATTCTGAGGCTATGGCCTCTGGTCCTAGACTCCCTCATGAGTGGAAACATCCTCCCCACATCCACGCTACTGCAGAACAAGTGTGAACAGGATGGACTTGGTGGACTGAAGAGCCCGTTTCCTTGCTGTATATTTCACTCAATCAACAGCGGGAACAAATAAAAGGTGCCGTATGTGCTTAGGGAATTCTGTCAGCATTGCCAACTGCGAAATAACATTCGCTCTGAGAAGTGTCATTTCAACAGGCGATGCCAGACAGCTGGTGAATCATGATTTGTACAGAGCGGTGCTGTTAAAGCTTGCCAACACTGGTGTGCCTCATGCAACTGGGGAAGATGTACTCCGTGACGGAAACTAGTCTGAGGGTGTGAGAAAGTAAACAAAGCTAACCTTAGGGAAAACAGATGAGATGTATCACCGGCTGAGAACTCAAGGAGACTCAACTCAGCCCCACCAGAGAGTCAACAGGAAAGAACACAAATGGAAATACCTGGAGGTGACGGAGGAAAGGTTCTGTGCAAAGGATAGGAGAGCGTTGGGACTGTGGGTGGACAGATGACTTTCACCTGCGAATTGCATCCTGCTTCTGGTTGGATGGGTGATCAAAGAAGAAATATTTTGCGAAGAAGTGCTGTGGAAAAATATAATCTGCACATAAACAGACCACTAGAACTATTGATGAAAAACCAGAAAAAATCACTAGTGTTGTTACTGAAGGCAGAGCTTTGGGCTTGGATGAGAATATCAGGATGTAGGAACGTAGAAAATAGGTGCAGGTGTAGGCCATTCAGCCCATCGAGCCAGCACCAACATTCAATATAGAAAGGAGATGAGGTTGAAATTCTTTAGTCAGACTGTGGGGAATCTGTGGAATTCATTGCCACCGATGGCTGTGGAGACTGCCTTTGGGTATTTATAACGTGGAACTGAACAGGTTCTTGATTAGTAAGTGTGTCTAAGGTCACGGGAAGAAGGCAGGAGAATGTGGTTGGGAGGGAAAGATAGATCAGCCATGATTGAGTGGCGGGGTAGGCTTAATGGGCTGAGTGGCCTAATTCTGCTCCAATGACATGAACGTATGATGAGTTATTATTATAGACTCCTTCAGACTGGATGTATACTCTGTATGGAGACACAGGGAACTGATGATGCTGGAATCTTGGGCAAAACACAAAGTACTGGAGGAAATCAGTGGGTCGGGCAGCATCTGTGCAGGAAATGGACAGACACCATTTTGGATCGGGACGTTTCTTCAGATTGATCAGGCTCTCAGGGGGAGATGTATCTGGTGGACTTCATGGTGGACTTAGTCATACTTGTATCCTTCCTGCAAGATCTTGCTGCAGGATCGATTCACCTCTAGATGTTGTGTTCACATCTCATCATTCTTTAGGAGGCCTTTGAGGAGTTATGGCAATCCAGTGATAGCAATCTCAAGTCGCTACCCCTCAGAAGTCTACATCAATATCCGTTGAATAAGGTCCATCTTATAGATATCTTTGAAATATTCAGTTGGCCTTTCCTTGACACTGGTTCTCCACAATTGGGTATGGTCTGAGTGCAGGTAGATGGGACTAGGGGAAAACAAATGGTCGGCACGGACTGGAAGGGCCGAGAGGGCCTGTTTCCGTGCTGTAATTGTTATATGGTTATATGGTTAATTCTCCCTTTGCTTATCTGGTGGATCAGATGCGCTGTTGCACAAATACTATGCATGAATTAGGTTTAGGTGTAAGTTGGGGTTTTATTATTGTCACGTGTACCAAGGTAGATTGGAAAGGTTTGCATGCTATCAAACCAGATCAGGTGATACTATACATAAATACAATCAAGTCAAGCCCAGGTACAGTAGGTAGAGCAAAGGCAAAGAAACAGAGTGAAGAATATAGGTCTCAGCATTGTAACGCAACAGTTCCATAGACAAGGTCCAATGTCAGTAATGGTGTGGAGCAGAATCGGACTGTACCTTAGCTTACGGAAGGACTGTTCAGAACAGAGGGAAGGAAGCTGTTCCTGAGTCTGGTGGCGCACGCTTTCAAGCTGCTGTATCATCTGCCAGATGGCAACAAAGAGAAGGAATGACCAGGGTGGGACAAGTCTTTGATTATGTTGGCTGCTCTTCCAAAGGAGTGTGAAATGTGGATGGATTTAACGGTGGGAAGTCTGAACTGGGCTAATCTATGATTCTCTGCAATTTCTTGCACTCTCGGCCAAACCTGTTCCCAAAGCAGGCTGCAATGTAACCTGACATTATGCTTTCTCTATGGTGCATCTGTAGAAGTATATGAGCCACTGGAGACCGACCGAATTTCATCAAGGAAGAAAAGGCATTGGTTTGTCTTCTTAGCAGTCAGATTAATGTGGTTCCTTCTCTCCAGAAATGCTGTCCTGCTGAGGAACTCCAGCTTTTTGTGTCTATTAATGTGGTTGGTCTACAGTAGATCATTCGTAATATTAACTCCAATGAACTTGAGACTGTCAACCATTTCCACTTTCGCACCATTAATCATTGATGCTGATCAGGGCATGTGCTCCACCATGCTTCCTGAAGTCAACAACTAACTCCTTTAGAGATATGGGACATAGGAATCTCTCTCTCTCTCTCTCTCTCTCTCTCTCTCTCTCTCTCTCTCTCTCTCTCTCTCTCTCTCTCTCTCTCTCTCTCTCTCTCTCTCTCTCTCTCTCTCTCTCTCTCTCTCTCTCTCTCTCTCTCTTTAAAAATTTTTCCAAACCTTTATTCAACACAATCATATGATACATCACATCAAAACATAATCAGAAATTGCACTATAACAAATAATCATTATAGTACAACAATGCATTCATTGTTTACAATACTCTCAACACCACGCGGTGACCAGCGCCCACGGAAGGCCTCCAGTGTCCCCGTGGACACACGTGCACGGACATAGGCCCGAAAGAGGGGCAGGCAGCCGACTCTAGCCTGACCATCGACCTCCCGCTGCCTGGACCCACGAATGGCCATCTTGGCCAGGCCCAGGAGCAAACCGACAGGGAAGTCCCACCCCCCCCCCCGATCGGCACTTCCCTGCCTTGTGTCCGAACGCTAGAATCGTGGGACTAAAATGCAACCAGAACTTGAGGAACAACCCCTTCAGATATTGGTACAGGGCAGTAACCTCTCGCACTCCATATACGGGTGGAACACGGTTTCTTCCTCGCCGCAGAAAATACAGGCTCTCTCTCTTTTTTTTTTTCTTTTCTTTCTTTTTTTTTTTTTTTTTTCCTTTTTCAAAAACTTTATTGACACAATCATATAATACAACACATCAAACCATAATCAAAAATGGCACTATATACAACCATTATAGTACAACAATACAATCATTGTTCACAATACACTGAACCCCACGCGGTGACCAGCGCCCACGGAAGGCCTCCAGAGTCCCCGTGGACACCGCATGTTCCCGCTCCAGGGACACACGTGCACGGACGTAGGCCCGGAAAAGGGGCAGGCAGCCGACTCTAGCCTGACCATCGACCGCCCGCTGCCGGGACCCGCGAATGGCCATCTTGGCCAGGCCCAGGAGCAAACCGACAGGGAAGTTCCCCCCCCCCACTCGGCTCTCCCCACTCCCTGCCTTGTGTCCGAACACTAGAAATCGTGGGACTAAAATGCAACCAGAACTTGAGGAACAACCCCTTCAGATATTGGTACAGGGGCAGTAACCTCTCGCACTCCATATACGGGTGGAACACGGTCTCTTCCTCGCCGCAGAAAATACAGGCGCTCTCTCTCTCTCTCTCTCTCTCTCTCTCTCTCTCTCTCTCTCTTTTTCATATAATACAACACATCAAACCATAATCAAAAATGGCACTATATACAACCATTATAGTACAACAATACAATCATTGTTCACAATACACTGAACCCCACGCGGTGACCAGCGCCCACGGAAGGCCTCCAGAGTCCCCGTGGACACCGCATGTTCCCGCTCCAGGGACACACGTGCACGGACGTAGGCCCGGAAAAGGGGCAGGCAGCCGACTCTAGCCTGACCATCGACCGCCCGCTGCCTGGACCCACGAATGGCCATCTTGGCCAGGCCCAGGAGCAAACCGACAGGGAAGTTCCCCCCCCCCACTCGGCTCTCCCCACTCCCTGCCTTGTGTCCGAACACTAGAATCGTGGGACTAAAATGCAACCAGAACTTGAGGAACAACCCCTTCAGATATTGGTACAGGGGCAGTAGCCTCTCATACTCCATATACGGGTGGAACACGGTCTCTTCCTCGCCGCAGAAAATACAGGCGCTCTCTCTCTCTCTCTCTCTCTCTCTCTCTCTCTCTCTCTCTCTCTCTCTCTCTCTCTCTCTCATCTCTCTCTCTCTCTCTCTCTCTCTCTCTCTCTCTCTCCCTCTCCCTCTCCCTCTTCCTCTCTCTCTCTCTCTCTCTCCCACTCTCCCCCTCTCTCCCTCTCTCCCTCTCTCCCTCTCTCCCTCTCTCTCTCCCCCCCTCTCTCCCTCTCTCCCTCTCTCCCCATCATTAGCAAGGGGACAGGACACAAGTCTTGATCAAACCTTTTAAAAATATTACTTAAAAAGTATACATAAAAATAAGTATGTGCATTTGTGATCCATACTGTGAAAAGTACACAGTTACACTGGGGAGGAGGTTCACCAGGATATTACCTAGGGTGAAATGCTTCAGTTTAGTTTAGTTTAGTTTAAAGATACAGCATGGAAACAGGCCCTTCAGCCCACCATGCGTCTGCGTCGACCAGCACATTTACGCTATCCTACACACAACAGGGACAATTTACAGTTATATCAAGCCAATTAACCGACAAACCTGAATGTCTTTGGACTGTGGGAGGAAACCGCAGATCCTGGAGAAAACCCATGCAGGTCATGGGGAGAACGTACAAACTCCGTACAGACAAGCACCTGTAGTTAGGATTGAACCCGGGTCTCTGGCGCTGTAAGGCAGCAACTCTACCGCTGCGTCACCGTGCTGCCCTAGACTAGACAAAGTAATGGTGTGGTTGTTACAACATTTCTCCGAGCTGTACTGCAGATAATCTCTGCCACTAATGTGCCCATCAATGTCATAAAAAGCCTTCTGGTCTTTGGGAATCTTGTCATTAAGCTATTACAAAATATGGCTGAGCAAATCCATCGATCGCCTAGCAGAGGAGAAATTGCCCAGTCAGATAGAATTCCTCTTGAAGCCATTAAATGTCTGATAACATCTCAGCTCAAACACTTTCACAGGCACCTTTGCCCATGCTGGAAGGCAGTAGGAGTCCCACAAAATATTATGCTCACAGTGTCCCACAAAAGGGGCAGCACAGTTTTGCAGCAGAAGAGATGCTCTCTGGCTTCGATCCTGACTATGGGTGCTGTCTGTACGGAGTTTGTATGTTCTCACTGCGACTGCATGGGTTTTTCTCTGGGTGCTCCCACATTCCGAAGATGTGCAGGGGAATTGGAAAACTGGAATACACTTTGCATTAGAATCCATGCAGTTGCAAACTCAGTTTGCCGTGAATTGTAATGGTACATCGGAGCAGAATAATCAACCGGCGGTCACGCTACGGTAGAGCTGCTGCCTTACAGCGAATGCAGCGCCGGAGACCCGGGTTCGATCCCGACTACAGGTGCTGTCAGTACAGAGTTTGTACGTTCTCCCCGTGACCTGCGTGGGTTTTCTCCGAGATCTTCGGTTTCCTCCCACACTCCAAAGTGGTTTGTAGGTTAATTGGCTTGGTAAATGTAAAGATTGTCCCTAGCGCGTGTAGGATAGTGTTAATGTGTGAGGATCGCTGGTTGGAGCGGACCCGGTGGGCTGAAGGGCCTGTTTCCGCGTTGTATCTCTAAACTAAACCATTGACCTGACCTTCTCCACGATATTAAACTCATGCAGTGTCTGTGGTGTCAACACTTGTAGGCCAGTGTTGCGTAATATATTGTGAAAGCCCAATGTAAAGTAATCCCTCTCTGTTATCAGGCTTCTGAACGATCCTTTTAAAAGCTTGTGTATGGGTCCGATTCACCTCTACCCCACTGCGAACATTGGAATTTGTCTGAGGAACTGATGTGCTACAATCCAGAGAAAACTATTTTCTGCCATCCGCATCTTCTCCTTAGCTTTACCTATTGTTTGACTTGATTGCATTTTATGTGTAGTATTATCTAATCTGGTTGGATAGCATGCCATACAAAGCTTTTCACTGTACCTCAGAACATGCGCCATCATCCACAGATGCTGCCTGTCCTGCTTAGAATCTCCAGCATTTTAGAAACATAGAAAATAGTGGCAGGAGTAGCCTTCGAGCCAGCACCGCCATTCAATATGATCATGGCTGATCATCCGGAATCAGTACCCCGTTCCTGCTTTATCCCCATATCCCTTGATTCCGTTAGCCCTAATTATTGTGTAAGAGGGCACTGCAGATGCTGGTTTACACCGAAGATGGACACAAAATGTATTCAAGAGAGGGAGGGAACTGCAGATGCTGGTTTACACCGAAGATAGACACAAAATGTATTCAAGAGAGTTAGGTATAGCTCTCAGGGCTAATGGAATTAAGGGAAATTGGGGGGAAAAGCAGGAACGGGGAACTGATTTTGGATAATCAGCCATGATCATATTGCATGGCGGTGCTGGCTCGAAGGGCCGAATGGCCTATCCTGCACCTATTCTTCTGTTTTTTTTTATGTCTATGTTTTCTAAACCTAGCATAAGCCTAAACCTACTGCTCCGCTTCACTAAAAAAATAACAAAGATGTTAAAATTACTAAGGTGTAACCCTTTCATTCAGTACTAATAGCTTGTGATGGAATTTCTTCCTGTTAAAGTACTGATACAATTGTTGGTTCAGTGTATGGTTTTAATGCAGGTTTTTGCAAATCATGTTTGTAAGGACTTACCTGATGTTAACAGTAGAAGAAAAATGACAGTAACATATTGGGAAGGAACTCAAGGCAATTGTGTTTGTTTGTGAAACGATTGGACGCTATATCTTTGCACAGGGAGTGGTGAATGGTAAAATAGATCGTCTTCTGATGGGAATAATTCTTCTTTACCTGCAAAAGAACAAACCAAGAGATTTCACAGAATGCTGCTGAGGTTACTAAAGGTGTCTTTGTAAGTACTGTTGGCTTCAAACACCTCCATTATGGGGAAACCTTTCTCACTATCCACTTTAACTATATCCTTTCACATTGTTTTGTAGTCCACAACCCAATGGTATGAGCATTGAATTGTTCAATTTTTGGCAACTTCTGCAAACACCAGCCTTCCCTCTCCTCTTCCTCTCCCCTCCCCCCCAACCCCCCCCCCCCCCCCCCCCGCCTCAAGCAACCTCCCCCCCCCCCACTTTACTTTTTCCAATCACTCCCTCCCCAGAAACCTGACTGACCTTGCCCCCTACCCCTTCCACCAAAAATCCTTCAGTAGACTTTACATAGAATATAAGTGCAGGAGGAGGCCATTTGGCCCTTCGAGCCTGCACCGCCATTCATTGTGATCATGGCTGATCATCCACAATCAGTAACATGCCTTCTCTCCATATCCATTGATTCCACTAGCCCCTAGAGCTCTATCTAACTCTCTTTTAAATTCAAAACATCACCTATCTATTTTCTCCGAGATGCTGCCTGATCTGTTGTTACTGCAGCATTCTGTGTACATCTTATGTTTTTTCTCCTCATATGTAGGAAGGAATTGCAGATGCTGGTTTACACCGAAGATAGACGCAAAATGCTGGAGTAACTCAGTGGGACAGGCAGCATCGCTGGAGAGAAGGAACGGACAACGTTTTGCATCTAGACCCTTCTTCAGACTAGTCAGGGGAAAGGGAAGAGGGAAAGAGAGTCCCACTCCCCTGACTAGTCTGAAGAATGGCCTCCACCCAAAACGTCACCCATTCCTTCTCTCCAGAGATGCTGTCTGTCCTGCTGAGTTACTCCAGCATTTTGTGTCTATCTTCAGTTTCTCCTCATAACTGAAATGGTCCATTCTGGACATTACCCTGGTAAATCTCATCTGCACTCTTCCCTGTACAATCACACCCCACCAGTAGTTTGGCAGTACTATGATACTATCCAAAGTTTCATAAAATATTACCATGACTTTATGCTCTTATTTGTTATGCCCCTATACTGAAGGCAAGCAACCCATACGATTTTTTTTTAACCAACGGATCTGACTGGGTTGTTACCTCTAGAGATCTAAGGACTGATATGCCAATTTTCCTCTGATCCTCAACACGCAGTCCACCTTATTATGCCACCCTTCATCCACTTAAATAACCTTTTTATAAAATGCATCAGATTACATTTAATGGGATTAATTGCAACCCCCATTGTTGTCTACCAACTGATCAATTCATTTCTGTAACTTAAAACTGACCTCCTTACTATCAACAAAACACCAATGTTCATGCCAAATGCAAACTTAATGCTTCTACCCCCTATATTCATTTCCAAATTAGTTCAGTTCTGTTTTTAGTTTATTAATGAATATGAGAAACAATCAGGATCACATACCGACACAAGATACTGGGATCTTGAGCAAAACCTACGTTAGGTTTGGGAGGAACTCGGTAGGACAGGCAGCATCTGGGAAGAGAGTGGACAGGAGATGTTTCAGCCGGGACTCTTCTTCACTCTGATCAGAATCGGTCTGAAGAAGGATCCCAACTTAAAATGTTGCCTGTCCATTGCCTCCCCAGATGCTGCCTGACCTACAAAGTTCCTCCTTGCTCAAATGTTATGTACAGATCATGGAGGTACATCGTTGGTCATAGGCTTCCAATCCAACCCTCTACCATTGCCCTGCATCTCCTGTTACCCAATCCAACTTTGGATTCAATTTGCCATTTTGCCTTGGTTACCTTTGGGCTCTAACTTTTAGGACTTGCCTTTTATAGGGTCCAGAGGAGAATTACGAGAATAATCCCAGGAATGATTGGGTTAACATTTGATGAGTGTTTGATGACGTTGAGCCTGTACTCGCTAGAGTTTAGAAGGATGAGGGGGACCTCATTGAAACTTAACTGGATAGAGTGGATGTGGAGAGGGTGTTTCCACTAGTGGGAGAGTCTAGGACCAGAGGCCATAGCTTGAGGATAAAAAGATGTACCTTTAGAAAGGAAATGAGAAGGAATTTATTTCGTCAGAGTGTGGGGAATCTGTAGAATTCATTGCCACAGAAGGCTGTGGAGGCCACGTCAATGGATATTTTTAAGGATATATTGATAGATTCTTGATAAGTACGAGTGTCAGGAGTTGAGAGAAGCAGGAGAATGGGATTGAGAGGGAAAGATAGATCAGCCATGATTGAATGGAGGAGTACAGTTAATGGGCCGAATGGCCTAAATTATGCTCCTATAACTTATGAACTTATGAACTTATATGGAACAATGTCAACCGGATAGCTGAAGTTTATGCAAAAGAAACTTGCGTTTTGGCCCGTATTTGGTTGATCGGTCATTTGTCCATGCAAATTGTTCTAATGTGTAGGCAAATGGTGTAGTGTGGTGGTAGTTAATAGGTAAGTGTGCAGAATAGGTTACAGGGAAAATTAATGGAGAAAGTTCTTGCTCCAAGAGCCAACATAGGCTCAATGGGCCAAAAGGTTTCTTCTATATTATGAATTTATCAATTTATGATGAGCATTTGACGGCATTGGGACTGTACTCGCAGGAGTATTAAAGAGCTTTGGTAATATGAACATTTATCCCTCAATCTACATTGCTACATTAAATACCCGATCTTTATCTCACTTTTGCTTTGATAGGTTGATGTTGTGAATGTTGTTCTTCTGCTTCTGATATTACAAGGGTTAGATATCAAAAGTACAGATAACATTGTGAGATGCCCTGAGGTTGATGAATGCTGCTACATGACGGCGAGCTGTATTTTTCTTTGAAAATCTATGAAATAGAGCCGAAGTGAAACTCAGGCATAGAAACTCAGTCAAGCTCACAATGAATATTTGTTGAATAAAGTCTTGCGCTCCGCTCCTCAAATCAAAACTATTATTACATTACTGTATTACCATTTGCTGTGCCATATTTATCTATTATTAATTACTGACACAGTCAAATATTTCTGTGGCTGAAGTAGACATGATGTGCATAACAGCGACACATCTGTGCAGAGTTGCTGACACTAACTAGCAAGTGGGTGACATTGCTGTCTTTAGCTTGGTTTTTATTTGTCACGGCTCCATAGCTGTGATACGCAGTGTTTGTTCTTTATCCTTCCTGTCACAGACACAGCTCAGGGCTGTCTCTGTTAATTGTTTATTACGCCTTGTGTTTGATCCACCTTTCAGTTGTGCTTCATCTGCTCTGGCTTCTGTCTTCCTCCTGTTGTAAAATTCTTCACTCTTGTTCACCTGCCACCATCCTTTCCCACTTTCACAGCATTCCCTAAATGGCATCAGCCGTGCGCAGCAATCCGACTACCCCTTGAAATTCCTTAAGCTTCCACCTACTAGTTTGCCACATCGAGGCCTCCAACGCACCTTTGAATAAAGTCGCAAACAATAAACGTCTGAAGCAATTGAAACATTTACGGGCGGCACGGTGGCACAGAGGTAGAGTTGCTGCCTTGCTGCGCCAGAGACCAGGATTCGATCCTGACTATGGGTGCTGTCTGTACGGAGTTTGTACGTTCTCTCTGACCGCGTGGGTTGTCCCCGGGTGCTCCGATTTCCTCCCAGACTCCAAAGACGTACATGTTTGTAGGTTTATTGGCTTTGGTAACAATTGTAAATTGTCCTTCGTGTGTAGAGTAATGTTAGTGTACGGGGGATAGTTGGTCAATGCGGACTCAGTGGGCCGAAGGGCCTGTTTCCACGCTGTATCTCTAAATCTAAAACTAAAAATGATATTTATTTTTACGGTACATATTCACATTGAGATTGTGGGTGACACAGTGGTGCAGCTGCTAAATGTACTGCCTCATAGCGCAAGAGACCCGGGTTCGATCCTGACCTTGGGTGCTGCCTGTGCAGAGATTATACATTCTCCCTGTGACCATGTGGGTTTCATCTGGCTGCTACGATTTCCTCCTACATCCCAGAGATTGCGGATTTGTGGGTTAAATGGCCTCTGTAAATTGCCTCTCACGTGTGGGGAGTGGATGAGAAAGTGGGATAACATAGAACTAGTGTGAATGGGAGATTGATGGTTGGTGTGGACTCGGTGGGCTGAAGGGCCTGTTTCCTTGCTGTGTCTCGAAAGTTAAAGCTAAAGATTGCGATCAATCTGGTTGATTTTGTTCAAGATAATAAATTATAAGTTGTTGCTTTAAATTGTAAAACCTGACATGACAAGAGGGAATAAGTTCAGCATATTTTAAATGGTGCAATATGGAATATAAATCTACAAGGATCCATTACGGATCCAATCCATCCAGGCCGGCATGGTTGCGCAGTGGTAGAGTTGCTGCTTTACAGTGCCAGGGACCTGGGTTCGATCCTGACTACGGGTGTTGTCAGTACGGAGTTTCTAGGTTCTCCCAGTGACCACATAGGTTTTACACCTGTGCACCGGTTTTCTCCCACACTCTGAAGTCGTGCAGGTTTGTAGTTTAATTGGCTTTGGTAAAGCTTATAAATTGCCCCTAGTGCGTTGGATAGCACTAGTGTACAGGGATTGCTGATCGGCACGAACTCGATGGGCCAAAGAGCCTGTTCCTGTGCTGTAGCCCGAAACTGAACTAAACTAAATTGCTCGGTTTCAGAAATTGATAATGGGTTTACTTTGCACCCCAAAGAGTTAAATAACCAAATTCAACTCTAATCCACTCCTCAAAAGTCCATTAATCTATCTATTGTACTGGTGATGAAGATTCAAAGTATACAGCCAATGGAAGATGTTAGAACATGATCGAATGCTGTGTTTTGCAGAAGGGTCGTGAGTCAGAATAGAGAAGGGAGACTTGGCAGGGTTTCATAAATGGTAGCTTATGAGGACATAAGCTTCAAGATTTATAAGTTATGACACTTCAATGTAAAACATTGTAACGTTGAGTAAAACATATTCACCCCTTTTACTACCAGTATGGCCATGCATAGAATTCTACTTGAAACTCTGCATGAAAACAATATGGGTTCCATATTTTATCAATATTATACAATATAACTATTGATTAACAGTAAGCCTTATGCACTGTAATAGCTGGCTAGTAAGTTGTGTTCATAGTTATGAACCTTTCTATAAATAAGACCTATCAAGATTTGGAGGCGCATGCATGTTCATAAGTGTAGGATTAGGCCATTTGGCCCATTGAGTGTACTACGTCAATCAATCATGGATGATCTGTATCTCCCTCTCAACCCCATTCTCCTGCCTTTTTTTGTATAGCTTTAGTTAAACCCCTGTCTCACGGTGCGAGTTGGCCCACGAGTGACACCGAGTTTTCACTCGTGGTGATCACGTACAATCAACGTAGTGGGAACGTCGGAACTCGCGCAAACAACTTATCGACTCGTGGCGCTAACGGCAGGCACCCGTGAAACTTGTTAACCCGTGAAAAAAATCAAACATGTTTGATTTTTTCCACGAGTCAAATTTACTGTTCAAGTTAAAAATGGAACCATTTAAACTCGTTGTAATAACGTAGTAGCCCGTGCGTTTACCTTAGTGACTTGTGAGTCTACCGTGGGAATTCTTTAATCTGTTCATTCGCTCGAGTAAAGACTGAACCAAAGATAGACACAAAATGCTGGAGTAACTCAGCGGACCAGGCAGCATCTCTGGAGAGGAGGAATGGAGTCGAGACCCTTCTTCAGACTTACCCGAAACGCCACCCATTGCTTCTCTCCAGAGATGCGGCCTGTCCCGCCGAGTTACTGCAGCATTTTGTGGTCTATCTACACTTTAGTTTCAGATATGATCAAGTGTAAGAAACGCAAACCAGACTACTTTCACACCAGAGAATCCTACTGTTCCAGGATAAAAATCCACACATCTAGTTACATCCAATATTAAATTGCATGAAAATCATGCATTAGTTTGCATCTATGAGCTCAACATTTAAAGGGCTGCCCTTTAAATGAAAAATATGCCAATCATAGAGATTGTGTTAAACCACTGTACAATATTTTAAAAATATTTATAACCTGTATCATAGAAACATAGAAACATAGAAATTAGGTGCAGGAGCAGGCCATTCGGCCCTTCGAGCCTGCACCGCCATTCAATATGATCATGGCTGATCATCCAACCCAGTATCCTGTACCTGCCTTCTCTCCATACCCCCTGATCCCTTCAGCCACAAGGGCCACATCCAACTCCCTCTTAAATATGGCAAACGAACTGGCCTCAACTACCTTCTGTGGCAGAGAATTCCACAGATTCACCACTCTCTGTGTGAAAAACGATTTTCTCATCTCGGTCCTAAAAGACTTCCCCCTTATCCTTAAACTGTGACCCCTTGTCCCGGAACTTCCCCAACATCGGGAACAATCTTCCTGCATCTAGCCTGTCCAACCCCTTAAGAATTTTGTAAGTCTCTATGAGATCACCCCTCGATCTTCTAAATTCCAGCGAGTACAAGCCAAGTCTATCCAGTCTTTCTTCACATGGAAGTCGTGCCATCCCAGGAATCAGTCTGGTGAACCTTCTCTGTACTCCCTCTATGGCAAGAATGTCTTTCCTCAGATTAGAAGACCAAAACTGTACACAATACTCCAGGTGTGGCCTCACCAAGACCCTGTACAACTGCAGTAGAACCTCGGTGCTCAAATCCTTTTGCTATGAATGCCAACATACCATTCGCTTTCTTCACAACCTGCTGCACCTGCATGCCTACTTTCAATGACTGGTGTACCATGACACCCAGGTCTCGCTGCATCTCCCCTTTTCTAATCGGTCACCATTCAAATAATAGTCTACCTTCCTGTTTTTGCCACCAAAGTGGATAACCTCACATTTATCCACATTTATACTGCATTGCCATGCATTTGCCCACTCACTCAGTCTATCCAAGTCATCCTGCAGCCTCCTAGCATCCTCCTCACAGCTAACACTGCCCCCCAGCTTCGTGTCATCCGCAAACTTCGAGATGTTGCATTTAATTCCCTCATCTAAATCATTAATGTATATTGTAAATAGCTGGGGTCACGGCACTGAGCCTTGCGGCACCCCACTAGTCACTGTCTGCCATCCTGAAAAGGACCCATTCACTCCTACTCTTTGCTTCCTGTCTGCCAGCCAGTTCTCTATCCACATCAATACTGAACCACCAATACCGTGTGCTTTAAGTTTGTATACCAATCTCATGTGTGGGACCTTGTCGAAAGCCTTCTGAAAGTCCAGATACAACACATCCACTGCTTCTCCCTTATCCACTCTAGTAGTTACATCCTCAAAAAATTCAATAAGATTCGTCAGACATGATTTACCCTTCGTAAATCCATGCTGACTTTGTCCAATGATTTCACCACTTTCCAAATGCGCTGCTATCCCATCTTTAATAATTGACTCTAGCAGTTTCCCCACTACCGATGTTAGACTAACTGGTCTGTAATTCCCCGTTTTCTCTCTCCCTCCCTTTTTAAAAAGTGGGGTTACATTAGCTACCCTCCAATCCTCAGGAACTACTCCAGAATCTAAAGAGTTTTGAAAAATTATCACTAAGGCATCTGCTATTTCTGGGGCTACTTCCTTAAGTAACCCTGGGATGCAGCCTATCTGGCCCTGGGGATTTATTGGCCTTTAATCCATTCAATTTACCCAACACCACTTTCCGGCTAACCTGGATTTGACTAATTTCCTCCATCTCATTTGACTCGCGATCCCCTGCTATTTCCGGAAAATTATTTATGTCTTCCTTAGTGAAGACAGAACCAAAGTAGTTATTCAATTGGTCTGCCATGTCCTTGTTCCCTATGATCAATTCACCCGTTTCTGATTGCAAGGGACCTACATTTGTTTTAACTAATCTTTTGCTCTTCACATATTGATAAAAACTTTTGCAGTCAGTTTTATGTTTCCTGCCAGTTTTCTTTCATACTCCATTTTTTCCTTTCCTAATTCAGCCCTTTGTCCTCCTCTGTTGGTCTCTGAATTTCTCCCAGTCCCCCTGGTAGGCTGCTTTTTCTGGCTAATTTGTACGCTTCATCTTTTTCTTTGATACTATCCCTGATTTCCCTCGTTATCCACGGATTGCGCCACCTTCCCTGATTTATTCTTTTGCCATACTGGGATGAACAATTGTTGTGTAGTTCATCCATACAGTCTTTAAATGCCTTCCATTGCATATCCACCGTCAACCCTTCAAGAACCAGTCCATCTTTGCCAATTCACGTCTCATACCCTCAAAGTTACCTTTCTTAAGTTCAGGACCCGTGTTTCTGAATTAACAATGTCACTCTCCATCCTAATGAAGAACTCAACCATATTATGGTCACTCTTGCCCAAGGGGCCACGTAAACAAGGCTGCTAACTAACCCTTCCTCATTACTCAATATCCAGTCTAGAATAGCCTGCTCTCTCATTGGTTCCTCCACATGTTGGTTTAGAAAACTATCCCGCATACATTCCAAGAAATCCTCTTCCTCAGCACCCCTGCAAATTTGATTCACCCAATCTATCACCCATTACAACAATTTTACCTTTGTTGCACGCATTTCTAATTTCCTGTTTGATGCCATCCCCAACTTCACTACTACTGTTAGGTGGCCCTGTACACAACAACCCACTAGCGTTTTCTGCCCCTTAGTGTTTCGCAGCTCCACCCATATCGATTCCACATCCTCCAAGCTAATGTCATTCCTTTCTATTGCGTTAATCTCCTCTCTAACCAGCAACGGTACCCCACCTCCTTTTCCTCTCTGTCTATCCTTCCTGAATATTGAATATCCCTGGATGTTCAGCTCCCAGCCTTGGTCACCCTGGAGCCATGTCTCCGTGATCCCAACTATATCATAATTATTAATAGCTATCTGCACTTTCAACTCATCCACCTTATTACGAATGCTCCTCGCATTGAGACACAAAGCCTTCAGGCTTGTTTTTACAACACCCTTGGCCCTTTTACAATTATGTTGAAAAGTGGCCCTTTTAGATTTTTGACCTGGATTTGTTTTCCTGCCACTTTTCACCTCGCTACCTATTGCTCCTATCCTCATTTTACACCCCTCTCTGTCTCTCTCTGCTAACACAAATTTAAGAAACCCTCCACTTCTTATTCTCCGTTTGTTTTTTTTTCTTCTTTCCTCCCTATGTGTTGCGTCTGACTGTTTCTCTTCTCTGCCTCCTGCCTCACAAACGGACTACTTGCCTTCTCTATTTGAGTCCCTCCCCCCCAAACCGATCTAGTTTAAAGTCTCCCCAGTAGCCTGTGGTGAAAAAAAAAAGTAATTTGTCACCAATTTACTTGGGTGACAAAAATAAACGCATCAAAACCTAAAAGCGAGAAAGAGAAAATAAATAGGTCCGATATTTGCTTAAAATCATCTCCTAGATTTTAGAAATTATGCCAAAGCCCGGCTTTACCATTCAAAATTGCAGCATTTTGAATATTATCTAATTTATTAAAAATACATTGAGAATCAATGATTCATAATGGAATGATTCTGTTCTTCAGTAGAAACAATTAATTTCCTCTGGGTTTTTTTTTAACAGACATATTCTCTTTTTTTAAACCAAAAATAGTTTAGTTCTTTTTGTTTGGAGCCTCTCCCGCACACTTTATTTCTCAATATCATCCTCCGCTCCTCCATCGAGAAAATCTCCACTGAACGCACCAGTTTCTGACGGAGGAATTAAATAACATATATAGCGTGGAATACGTCAGCATCTTTTTGATCTTTTGGGGTTAGGTGGGGCGGTTTTAGTCCATCAAGTCCGACACACAGATCTGCTTCAGCTGATGTGAAGAAGGGTCTCGACCTGGAAACGTCACCCATTCCTTCTCATCCAGAGATGCTGCCTGTCCCACTGAGTTACTCCAGCATTTCGTGGCTATCTCAGCAGGGACACAATCCTGCGGTTAACACCGACACCGACTCCAGACCTATCTATGCCCTTATTTGTGAAAGTTCCACACACATATTTATCGATACTTTCTCCGGCAGTGTGCCAGGCTACGGACACCACACTGAGCCCAAACTAAAACAATCTCAGTACTTATCAGTGGTATGGTTTTTGACCAAGGACACGTGCAATTTGGCCGAGGCACTTCAACTGTCAGATGTGTGTAGGAAGGAACTGCAGATGCTGGTTTACACCGACGATAGACACAAACATGCTGGAGTAACTCAGCGGGACAGGCAGCGCCTCAGGAGAGATGGAAGGGGTGATGTTTCGGGTCGGGACCCTTCTTCAGACTCCCCGCTCATTCTTCCCTCGTCGATGTGAACGTGCGGGTGTGCGAGGAATCGGGCGTCGCTGGGTAAGGGGAAGAGAGGTTTTTGCTGCTGAATTATGCGCAACAGAAGCATGAAGTGGGGGAGTCATGTCCGTTATAAACTATCTCGTCTCCCCGTGTTGGGAGAGAAAGGGGAGAGAGTTGTGCAAACAAACACGGGAGACTGGCATCTTTGGAGGGTAAATCATAAAATGTACACGGATGTTTTCGGGCCGGAACCCTAAAGGTTGACTACCTGTTTCCCAGTTGCTGCCTGGCCGTTGGCTTCTTCCTGCAGTTTGCTTTTGTCCCAGACTCCAGCATCTGCAATCTCCTTGGCCTCCAAATGGAAAAGCTGCTCGTGAAGCGAAGGTCGATATTGACCCATGCTTACTGCGAAATCAAAGCTGCAGTGCTTACGTATTTAGTTAAACCTGCACCTTAAAACAGCTTCAAACTCTTCTTCCGTGGATGGTGCCGATGGAATTGAAACGATTTTCCAAAGCACTCGATTTGTGCTTCAGATTTAGTCATAACTTCCTCAATTGTATGAACAAAATGGTCATTGAGCCCTCAACCTGCTCTTTCATCTCGACCAGTTCGCTCCACCTCTTCACCTCTTCTGGCCTCCCGCTGAGTCCAGGCCCACTCCTCTACCATCAACGGGTCGATGGTTGAAAGGGTCAAGAACTTCAAATTTCTGGGCGTGCACATCTGTGAAAATCTTTCCTGGTCCGAGAACACGGATGCAACTATTAAGAAAGCTCATCAGCGCCTCTATTTCCTGAGAAGATTACGGGAGTCGGTCTGTCAAGGAGGACTCTCTCTAACTTCTACAGGTGCACAGTAGAGAGCTTGCTGACCGTTGCATCGTGGCTTGGTTCGGCAACTTGAGTGCCCTGGAGAGGAAAAGACTACAAAAAGTAGTAAACACTGCCCAGTCCATCATCGGCTCTGACCTTCCTTCCATCGAGGGGATCTACCCCCAGTCGCTCCTTCAAAAAAAGCTGGCAGCATCATTAAGGACCCACACCACCCTGGCCACACACTCATCTCCCTGCTACCCGGGTAGAAGGTACAGAAGCCTGAGAACTGCAACAACCAGATTCAGAAATAGCTACGTCCCCACAGCCATCAGGCTATTAAACCTGGCTCGGACAAACTCTGAACATTAATACCCCTCCATCTGTTATTTGCACTTTATTAATTTATTAATTCATGTGTGTATTTACGTATATCACTGTAGTCAATGCCTTATGTTCTGTTGTGCTAAGCAAAGAAAGAATGTCATTGTCCTGTCAGGGACACACGACAATAAACTCTTTTGACTTTGACTTTGGCTACCCCTTCCTCCCATTCCTTCTCCTCAAACACCCAACGCTGTTCCCAGCCCCTCTCTCACTCCTCCCACACCGTAGTCCTTGCCTTCTCCAATTCCACCATCCCTCCTCCCCCCAACCTGTCCTATTACCCTCCTCCCCATCACCCCACTCGCCCTCCCTTCCACCCCATTCCCTCAACTACCTTCCTAGACCTTCCCTCATTCCTTCCCCGCCCAACCTTCTTCAGTCAGTTTCCTCAGCGCTCCCCAACCCCATCTACCCCACTCCCCACCACCCACCCCACCACTCAGCATCTCAATCCCCTTCCCATCTCACCTCCAAGGTCCTCTAAAACCTATTTTCTCTGTTTGGAATTGGAAGTCAAAATCGGGCGCATGCCAAATATATTGCCAAACTTCTCGCCTGAACTGCTGAAGATAACCGAGTGCTTTAAATGCGAATCCCGGACTGCGGCAACAACACACGCCCTGAGCGGGAGAGGAACTTGGTAACTCAAGAGTAAACGGGAGAGGAACTTGGTAACTCTGGAGACGAACTTGGAACATCGCAGAAATTACAAGTAAACGGCAAACTTACCATACCCGTGGGAACACGGTTCAAACACTTGAACATCAACTTGGAATCTCGTACACAACCACGAGTCTGTCACGCGGGGTCACTCGTGGGTCAACTCGCACCGTGAGACAGGGCCATTAGAGTTTTAGTATAGTACTAGACTAAATGGGACCCGTTCGGTCCCAGTCGCATGGAGGCCTGGTGCCCCAATGCAACCCATTCCCCAATGCAATATTCCACCATGGTTTGGGAGAGGGGGAGGTGGTGTTGGGGAGGGGAGGTGGTGTCGGGGAGGGGGGGTGTTGTGGGATAGGGGGGTGTGGGGGGGGGTTGGGGGAGGGTAGGGGGGGAGGGGGGTGTGGGGGAGGGAGGTGTGGGGGAGAGGGGTGGGAGAAGAGGGGATGGGTGTGGTGTGGGGCGAAGGGTGTGGGGAGGAGGGGTGTGCAGGGGTGGGGTGTGTGGGGGAGTGAGGAGAGTGTGGTGTAGTGGGGGTTGTGTGGGAGGGTGTGTGTGGGAGGGGGGTTATAGGGGAGGGGGAATTTGGGGAGGAGGTTGTGGTAGTGTGGGGGGTGGTGTAGTGTGGGGGGGGTGGTGTGTATGTGGGGGAAGGGGTGGTATGGGGCGATGGGGTTGTGTGGGGGTGTGGGGTGGTGGGGGGGTTGGGGTGGGGTGAGGTGGTGGGGGAAGGGGGAGGGGTAAAGGGGGGTGTGGGGAGTGTGTTGGGAGGAGGGGAGAAGGGAGGGGGGGGGGTTTGGGGGGAGAGGGACTCCACTCAGCAGCCACACAGCACCTCCCTGCTCCACTCACCAGCTTCCCCCGACTCCACACAGCGGCTTCCCCCAACTCCACACAGCTTGTGGACTCAGCCCCGCTTCTGGGACTTTATTCTCCTCGCCCAGAAGGGGCGTTACTTTATGGTGAGTGTCAGGCAAGGAGACCAACCTGCTGATCTCACGATGTTTAAACCTTCATATCTTTTGTAATATTCCACCGATCGGAACAAAACCTGGTGTGCTTGGAGCAGAGGAGAACAGCGAGCAAGGTGGTGAAAAATTCTAATGATAGAGGGTACCGTTTTTGCGCAAATTGAAAGAAAATGCAAACCGGAAGTGGTCAAGATGAGAGTTTTAGTAGTAGTACAAATGGATAGATAGATATTGATAGATGGATGGATGGATGGATGGATGGATAGATAGATAGATTCTTGATTAGTACAGGTGTCAGAGGTTATGGAGAGAAGGCAGGAGAATGGGGTTAGGAGGGAGAGATAGATCAGCTACGATTGAATGGCGGAGTAGACTTGATGGACCTTATGACCTTATGACACCTTGACTTATCAAGAACTTGTCCATCTCCACTTTAAAAATATCCAATGACTTGGGCTCCATTAAGGATGAAGCTCAGATCAGTCAGATGTTGACATGAGGTTGGATGGTAATTGACGCTTGGTGCATTGCCAAATTCCTCATGGGCTGCAGTGGACTTGACGTATCTCCTAAGATACTCATCAAATTTGATTAATGTATTCTGGGAAGTGATTTAAAACAAGGAAGCAATGGAATCGGTACGAAGTAAGTTTTGAAAATGTCAACCTTTTGGACAGGACTGAACCTCACCCTGCACATTACCCCAATCTTACCCTCCCAGCTGTCAAGAGAGGTCCTGACCCAGGAGTAAATCCTGACAACTAGGTGCTTTTCAAATTCGCCTAGGTTCATAAAATCTAAACAACTGCCATTGAAAATCCACTTGTCGGCAGAATTGGAAATTAAAGTACTTAGTGGTTACAACAAAATTAACCCAACGACCACATGCTTTGATGCAGGATTGGGAGAATAACATTCTACACATTGATGAGAAGACCTAACGAGAGAAGCCTCCATTCCTGGAAATGGCATTAGGAAATTAATATGGACTAGACAGTTTGACACCATTTTATAATCCAATCAATACAACTAGCAATGTGCACAGTACATTGATCTAGAGTTATAATGCAATGACCTTACAAGGAGACAAGGTGACAGACTGCAATATCATCTTATATTAATGCGAGAACTTAAGTACATCTAAAATAGATTGGGATAAGGTCTCTTTGAACTTGTGTAGGAAGGAACTGCAGATACTGGTTTGAACCAAAGATAGACACAAGATGCTGGAGTAACTCAGAGGGACAGGCAGCATCTCTAGAGAGAAGGAATGGGTCACGTTTCGGGTCGAGACCCTTCTTCAGATCCTTCAGACTGAAGAAGGGTCTCAACCCGAAACATCACCCATTCCTTCTCTCCAGAGATGTTGCCTGTCCCGCTGAGTTACTCCAGCATTTTGTGTCTATCTTCGGTGTCTTTGAACCTGTTGTAAATGGTTGAACTACTGTATCAACTCCTGTTTTATATTAACATTTGCCCCATGTGGCCTCCCAGTGCCCACGGATACCTATCGACGTCAACGAGTATGATGGAGCCTAAAAGCAGGCACTGCCATCTGTTGTAGAGAACCGCAAAGATATGCAAATAATTGAGCAAATAAACATTTTCTCATTCCAGTTTAGTTTATTGTCACGTGTACCGAGGTACAATGAAAAGCTTTTGTTGCGTGCATTCCAGTCAGCAGAAAGATAATGTATGATTACAATCGAGCCATTTACAGTGTACAGGTACATGATAAGGGAATAACATTTAGTGCAAGGTAAAGCCAGCAAAGTCCGATCAAGGATAGACCGCAGGTCACCAAATAGGTAGATAGTAATTCAGCACTGCTCTTTGGTTGTGGTAGGATGATTCAGTTGCCTGCTATCAGCTGGTACGAAACTGTCCCTGATTCTGGAGGTGTGCGTTTTCACACTTCTATCCCTTTTGCCTGATGGGAGGGGAGATGAGGGAGTGGTCAGGGTGCGACTCATCCTTAATTATGCTGCTTGCCTTGCCGAGGCAGCGTGAGGTATAAATGGTCAATGGAAGGGAGGTTGGTTTGTGTGATGGTCCAGGCTGTGTCCACAGATATCCTTCGAATCCTACGTGATTGTCCCAACATATTGTCTCCTAGTTCCAAACTATTCAGCCAGAAGAAATATAAATTTTCAATCTTCACCCTTTCAACTTCTTTTATGATTTAAATACCATCCTGGGCCAGCTATTATTGTCATAAAGTTTATTTAAAATTGGTTCTCAATTTAGTTTACTGTCACATGCACCGAGGTATAGTGGAAAGCTTTTGTTGCGTGCTATCCAGTCAGTGGAAAGACAATAGATGATTACAATCGAGCCATTACAGTGTATAGATACATGATAGGGGAATAACATGTAATGCAAGGGAAAACTAGCAAAGTGCAATCAAGAATAGTCTGAGGGACACCAAGGAGGTAGATAGTAGTTCAGCACTGATCTCTGGTTGTGGTGGGATGATTCAGTTGCCACCACATCCTACAAATGCTCTGATTTACTCCCTGCAGTAAATACCCCTTGGGTAGGATAATCCGCTGCCATTGATGGATGTGTGGGTGATTATTCTTCTAACCAAACCCCCCAGTATAGTTCAGTCAAAAAAGCACTGAGTCAAGCACTGGAACAACTAATCTTTATTTATCGATTGAACAGCAAATTGCCCAATACGATACCTAAACCACCGCGGGTTCGATCTTTGTCTCTGCCTGCCACAAACCCTTCAGCCTTGTGCAAGCAGACACACTCCAAAAGGTCACGCAGTCCCAAGCGCTCTTCCAGAAGATTGACAAAGGACCTCGTGAGGGCTGCCCTTTATAGGTCCCCAAACCTTGAGGGGCCGAACTACAGAGGGGTGGTCTCTTTACAATCCAATCAAACATATTAGTTACAGCAATACATTATTGACAGTTCCCCAAACCAATAACAGAATCTCCCATACATTGTTTCTAGGAGAAGCTTCTGGAAGAAACTAATTTAACTTGAATAATGCAACATTTACCCTGGAATTCAAAACAACCCTGCCAGGGCTTAAGCGTTTGGCCAATCAACAAACAGCAAGGTAACTGTCTAGCAACATTATTTACAATATGTACAATGCTTTTACAGTAATCTAATCAACTTCATGCATTTTACACTTCTTTGGAGGTCCTCTGCAGAAATCTTGTTCATTCTGTCAACTGAAGAGATGCTCATACATTTCTTACCTGCAACACTGATATGGGCCCTGGACTTACTGGCACCATTCAACAGCTTGTCTTGTATCTGCAGAAACACAGACTTGACCAAAATTACCTAATAATGCATGAAGCCTTCGCTACATTTTGGTGCTATTACTGCTCTATTTTAGCCAGGATTTACACTTGCAGTGATTTGATGGGCTGAATGACTTCCTTCCGTGAGGTGGGAAAGCATGAAACTGAGATGGCACACAGGCATCTTGGTGAACCTTTCCAGCTGTTCACAATCTTCATTTTGGCTTCCCAGAGACTCCCTGTCACTGCCTCTTTCAATGTTAAAATTACAGTCAATACAGCAGATAGTAAGATTGTTAGAACATTCAGATGCATATTAATATTCTCTGCCAACCCAATAACTCAAGATATCAGTGTTGCTGCATAATTGGTAATTTACTGGATTGAAAAACTCCAAGCGTATGTTCAAATCCCAGCATCAGAATTAAAAAGTAATTTAATTAAATCTGGAGTATCTGTAATGTATCTCTCTGATTGTTATTAAAACCACAGCTGATGTCATCTTTACCTAGTCTGGCCTGATTTTTTTATCAATAACCATGACAGAATTGATTCAAGATTGTTCTCAACACCACTTTGAAAAAAAAATGAAACTGATTTGTGCTAATTATTTTTCCATGGCCATTCAATGCTCAGACACAAGGAACTGCGGATGCTGGAATTATCTGGACCTTAAGGATGGTGCAACGGTAATGTTGCAACTTTATACGTTCTCCCCGTGACCCGCGTGGGTTTTGTCCGGGATCTCCAGTTTCCTCCCACACTCCCTAAAATGTACAGGTTTGTAGGCTAATTGGTTTGGTATAATTGTAAATTGTCTCTAGCGTATGTAGGATAGTGTAAGTGTGCAGGGTTCACTGGTCAGCATGGACTTGATGGGCCGAAGGGCCTGTTTCCGTGCTATATCTCTAAACTAAACTAAACTAGAGCACAAGAAAATGCTGGACTTTCTTTTGTTGTTATTATGGGTTTTAGTTAGTTATAATATATAATTATTATTATATATTAGGGAAGAACAAAGGTGGACCTAGTAATACTTTGTAGCTTTGTCAGCACCCTTTATGTGGTGATTGTTTGCATACCTTGGGTATGCAAGCAAAGAATTTCACTGTGACTTGTCACATGTGACAACAAAGTATTCAATTCAATATTTCAACAGGTGCTGCCTGACTTAACGAGTGTTTCCACCATTTTGTGTGTTTTATTTTGTATCATTGCCCAAGAGGAAAAGAGGAAAAACACTGTAAATGTCTTGTAAACCTCTCGGTGCAATGATGAAAGGGAAATAAGTGCTGGATATGGAACCCACATTCCATGAATTAATTTTTTTTTTAATCATCTGGCCAGGATTTGTTCGACAGGGACAGCAGTTAAACCCCTGTTTCACTGTGCGAGTTGGCCCACGAGTGACCCCGAGTTTTCACTCGTGGTGATCACGTAGCGGGAACGTCGGAACTCGCGCGTTCAACTTGTCCACTCGTGGCGCTAACGGCAGGTACTCGGGAAACTTGTTAACTCGTGAAAAAAAATCAAACATGTTTGATTTTTTTTCCACGAGTCAAATTAACTGTTCAAGTTAAAAATGGAACATTTAAACTCGTTGCAGTAACGTAATGGCCCGTGCGTTTTACCATAGTGTCTCGTGAGTCTATCGTGGGAACTTTTTTATAATCTGAAAGGGACTGAACCAAAGTAGTATAAATATGTATATACATATTATATATATTATATATATTTCAGTTCCAACCCCGAAGCAATTGAGAGGCGATTTCTTGGTGCCGTGTAATTTAACGTGTGTCTTTGCTTTTAAAAGTGAAGCTGTTTAATTGTTTACGCTGCGCTGTGTTTCGTGTTGGGGGAGAGTGCTGCTGTACAATGCTTTCGATTCTATACTGCCCTCCCCCTTCCACAGAAAAATGCCTAAATTTTTCTTTGTGCCCGCTCTCCTGGGAGCAATCCAAACCAGGGGAACAATGAACCCTCAGAGGCTTCGCGTTCCTTGCTCCTATATGGAGGGTACACAAAAAGCTGGTAAAAAACCTAATAAAGGAAGAAGGGTCTCGACCCGAAATGTCGCCTATCTCCTTCGCTCCTTAGATGCTGCTGCAACCCGCTGAGTTTCTCCAGCTTTTTGTGTACCCGCGATTCTCCAGCATCTGCAGTTCCTTCTTTAAATCCTATATATGGACCTCGCTCGCTCGCAACTGTATGAACGCTCGATCAACCAGACATCGGCCAACACAGAGGCCTGATTACTGAAAACAAAGTCAACTTGTACCAGACCTCATCATCTTCCTTCCGACAACCCGTAACCACGGCACCACACTTTCAACAGAAAACTTAATATTTAAAGAATATATTATGGATATTGGATTGTCTGAAGAAGGGTCCCGAGCAGAAACGCCACATATGTGTGTGTGTGTGTGTGTGTGTGTGGCTGTGTGTGTGTCTCTGTCTGTCTGTGTGTATCTGTGTGTGTGTGTGTGTGTCTCTCTCTCTCTCCCTCTCTGTCTATCTGTGTGTGTGTGTGTATGTGTGTGTGTGTGTCTCTCTCTCTCCCTCTCTGTCTATCTGTTTGTATCTGTGTGTGTGTCTGCTGTCGGGTCCCGGCGGCCGCTCAAAGTCACCCGAGCTGCTTCCTTCCTCTGAAGTGGTGGCCAGCTGTCTGTGTGTATCTGTGTGTGTGTGTGTGTGTGTGTGTGTGTCTCTCTCCCTCTCTGTCTATCTGTGTGTATCTGTGTGTGTGTCTGCTGTCGGGTCCCGGCGGCCGCTCAAAGTCACCCGAGCTGCTTCCTTCCTCTGAAGTGGTGGCCAGTCCTGCTGTCTGTGTGTATCTGTGTGTGTGTGTGTGTGTGTGTGTGTGTCTCTCTCTCCCTCTCTGTCTATCTGTGTGTGTGTCTGCTGTCGGGTCCCGGCGGCCGCTCAAAGTCACCCGAGCTGCTTCCTTCCTCTGAAGTGGTGGCCAGCTGCTGTCTGTGTGTATCTCTGTGTGTGTGTGTGTGTGTGTGTCTCTCTCTCCCTCTCTGTCTATCTGTGTGTATCTGTGTGTGTGTCTGCTGTCGGGTCCCGGCGGCCGCTCAAAGTCACCCGAGCTGCTTCCTTCCTCTGAAGTGGCGGCCAGTCCTGCTGTCTGTGTGTATCTCTCTCTGTGTGTGTGTGTGTGTGTGTGTGTGTGTGTGTGTGTGTGTCTGCTGTCGGGTCCCGGCGGCCGCTCAATGTCAGTCACCCGAGCTGCTTCCTTTTTAAAAAATTATTTAAAATAGAGATCCATTGCAAAAAAGTATTTAAAAAACATAAAACAACAAGAAATGCTTGGTTACTGGAGGATGCGCATTTTCCCATTGTAGGTCATATCAATAGATGCCGCCGCGCTGAAATAACTCAAAACCACAGGATGGAGATGTATTTTAACATTGTTGCTTTATTAAAACATACCTTCATTCACGGTTGGCTCAAGAGTAACGGGAGAGGAACTTGGTAACTCGGGAGAGGAACTTGGTACATCGCAGCAATGACATACCCGTGGGAACTCGGTTACACACTTGATCATAAACTTGAAGTCTCGTGCACAGCCACGAGTCTGTCACTCGGGGTACCACGTGGGTCAACTCGCACAGTGAGACAGGGCCATTACCCTTCCTCTCGTCAGGAAACACTTGATTCATCCAATAACTAAATAAGAATTTATTTGGTAACTTCTCCCATAGAACTCACCTCCACCAAAGCATGAATAAAGAATAGAGAGACTTCCAATTAGATAGTGGCTCTGGATTTTCCAACACCAATGTCAAAATCTCAACACTTTAGTTTAGTTTAAGTTAGAGTCCTACCGAGTCCATGCTGACCAGCAATCCCCGCATAGTAACACTATCCTACACACAGTAGTGGCAATTTACACTTATACCAAGCCAATTAACCTGTCTGCTTTCCCCTGTCTGCTTTCCCCGTCTGCTTTCCGGTGACCCCACCACTCGCCACATCTTCCCATCTCCCTCCCTGTCTGCTTTCCGTTTGCTTCCTGTAAGGACTCCATCCCCTACTCCCAATTCCCCCGTCTACGCCGTATCTGCTCCCAGGATGAGGTGTTCCACACCAGGGCATTGGAAATGTCCTAATTCTTCAGGGAACAGGGGTTCCCCTCCCCTACTATAGATGAGGCTCTCACCAGGGTATCTTCAATACCCCGTAACACTGCTCTCTCTCCCCATCCCCCCCACTCGCAACAAGAGCAGAGTCCCCCTAGTCCTCACATTTCACCCCACTAGATGTCACATACAACAAATAGTCCTCCGTCATTTTCGCCACCTCCAACGTGACCCCACCATTCGCCACATCTTCCCATCTCCCCCCCCCCCCCCCCCCCCCCCCCCCCCCGTCTGCTTTCCATACTTGAACCAATTAACCTGCAAACCTGTACGTCTTGGGAGTGTGGGAGGAAACCGTAGATCTCCGAAGAAAACCCACGCAATTCACGGGGAGAACGTACAAACTCCGTACAGACAATCAACCGTAGTAAGGAGCGAACCCGGGTCTCTGGCGCTGTAAGCATTGTAAAGCAGCAACTCCTCCACTGCGCCACCGTGCCACCCCATTGTCAAATGTTATGCTCTCTTTGAGTTTGAGTTTGAGTTTAGTTTCTTGTCACGTGTACCGAGGTACAGTGAATGGCTTTTGTTGCGTGCTGATCAGTCAGCGGGAAGATAATACATGATGACATCTTTAACTCGCCCAGAAATTTGCAATTGCCAAACAAATGTCAAATGAATGCTGGAAAGTATATTTTGATCTTCGAACTCTGTTTCTCTCTCAACAGAATTTCTCTGACCTGCTCCATTTAAAATTTTAGAAAATTTTAGAAATTTAGAAAGTTATTATTTCCTATGAAAATTGGGGTCTCTTTTAACCTCCTGTCTCTTTTGCAAGGTCAGGCCACTCGTTCATAATAGCGTCAAATGAATGTGATTTTAATAAATATATGTTTTAATTAGATATGTTTTTATTTATTTTTTTCATTGGTAGATACGTGCCCAATGCTGGGAAGGTCATAACGTTAATGTCCCTCCGTGATTTCCCTTGAGAAGTTGTTGGTGACAATGAATCACTTTACCTGCTGTAGTCCATCTGGTGAAGGAACTCCCACACTGCTGTTTAGGGAGTTCAGGGGAATAGACCCCATTATGATAAAGGAGCGACGATATATTTTCACTGAGGACGGGGTGTGACGTGGGAAGAAAAAATTAGTTGGTGATGTTCCCATTTGTTCACTGGCTTGTCCTTCGAGCAGGTAAAGGTCATTAGTTTGGGAAGTTCTTTCTGTGAATTATTGCAGTGTATTCAGCAGATGGTACATTCTGTAGCCAAAGTAGAAACATTTAAAGCATGTTTTATTATACAATAAAAATGACAGTCTTAGTGCCGCCCTGTGAACAGTCCTGGAAATTAAATTGTGGATGTTTACTTGCACGGTGGTCCAATCACTATTTGACACAAATCAATCTGACTGGTCAGAACAGGACAGGCACAAAATGCTTGAGTAACTAAATGGTTGAGACCCTTCTTCAGACTGAGAGTCAAGGGCGAGGGAAACTCGAGGTACAAAGAACAAATGAATGAAAGGTATGAAAAGAACAAATCCAAGCTAGCAACGGTGATCATGAAAGGTGGAGCCCACAATGGCCCATTGTTGGCTGAGGTAAAGGTGATAATGAGTGAAAACTAAGCAGTCTAACATTGAAGCTAGTACAATGGCTAGGGTGGGGGAGGGACGGAGTGAGAGTGAATGCAAGGGTTACTTGAATTTAGAGAAATCAAATACATACCATTGGGTTGTAAGCTGCCAAAGCGAAATATGAGGTGTTGTTCCTCCAATTTGCGTTTGGCCTCACTCTGACAATAGAGGAGACCCAGGACAGTATGGGGGGAAACTCAGTATGGGAATGGGAGGGAAAATTAAGCTGTTTGGCAACCGGGGGAGCGCGTAGGCCAAGGCAGACTGAGAAGGTGTTCCGCGAAATAGGATATGCTTTAATGAATAACATATGCAGAATTCATATTTAAAATAAAATCAGCCAGCATCTTGTGAAGAACATGGAAGTTAGAACATAGAACATAGAAGAACATAGAAGAGGCTATCCCACTTGGGCGACCTAATCCGCGAGTTCTGGCGAGTTTGCCCTCGACTCATACGCGCAGCATGGTCGACGCGAGGCCGTAGGAGGTCTTTGGAACTCATCTTCATGCTCGAGAGTGGTCTTCATCATAGTCGAAGGGAGGTCGAAGGGAGGTCGAAGGAGATCGAAGGAAGTCGTCTTCACTCTCCACTATTCGGTGTCCAATTTTCCCGAAGTTAGTCGTAGCTAGTCGTAGCTAGACGTACCAACATAGTCGAAGGAGATCGAAGGAGGTCTTCTACATAGTCGAAGGAGGTCTTCAACATGACATTTTTTCAAACTCTCCTAAACTCTCCTAAACTCGCCAATTAGGTCGCCCAAGTCGGATGGCCCCTTCACAACTTAGCAGTGAACCCTTCCTCAATTCTGTGAGCACATAAAATACATTATCCTGAATGTGTTATTTCTGTTTCATCATTCTGAAACTCAAGTTTTTCATATTTAAAACAGTGGGCTTAAGTTCTACTCCGAAGGAGAATTTCTATTCTGTTCTTCACTGGTCTTCATCTCTTGGCAAACTAACAATTAATAAGATCACTTCAAACACAGGATAAGCTTTGTTCAAGATAGCCACAAAAAGTTGGAGTAACTCAGCAGGACAAGCAGCATCTGGAGAGAAGGAGTGAAGGAGTGAGTGGCGTTTCCCTTCTCACACCTATCCAGAGATGCTGCCTGAGTTACTCAGTGTTTTCATGTCTATCTTCAGTTTAAACCAGCATCTGCAATTCCTTCCTTCACATAAGCTTTTTTTAGTTCAGTTCGGTTTAGTTTATTGTCACGTGTAACAAGCTACAGCAAAAAGTTTTTGTTGCATGCTAACCAGTCAGAAGAAAGACAGTACATGATTACAATCGATCCATGTACAGTGTATAGATACTTGAAAAGGGAATGATATTTAGTGCAAGGTAAATCCAGCAAAGTCCAATCAAGGATAGTCCGAGGGTTATCAAAGAGGTCAAAGTAAGGACAGATCTGAAAGGAATTTACGATCATAGCTAAAGTAAGAAATGTTGCTGTAGGAATAGATTTATGAATGTGGATCGATTGTAATATGAGTTTGTAGATCTGCTTCTGTGGCTAGCACACACATAGTCGTTTGTGTTTGGCGCCATTAATTTGGCAGTTTTTTAAAAACATTTGACTATAAATCCACATTTGTAAAGGGGAAATGATACAACGTAATGGGGGAGAATGAAATAGAAGAATATGAAGAGGAATAAGGTGGTGTTAGGTTTGAATGACTGGCTCGTTATTGCACTGAAAGTTTCTACATATAGTTTTATTCCATAGATGGTAATATGTTCAAGCCTCATTTTGACCAATTTCATATAATACCTTCAAAGGATTTGTGTGCAATGGATCTGTAGATGCTGTAGACACACCGAAAATAGACACAAAATGCTGGAGTAACTCAGCGGGCCAGACAAAATCTCTGGGGAAAAAAAATAGGTAATGTTTTGGGTCGAGATTTTTCTTCAGGCTCAAAGAATGATAAATAGTTCAAAAGAATTCCATGACTCGTACATTCAATATTGGACGAAGATTATTAAATTGAATGCTCATATTTTTAAAATAAAATTTATTCAGCTATAACAATGTAATTAAAAGTATCTACACATTGAATTACATGATACACATACCATCAAAACAGTCGACTATTATTGTTTTCTCACAACTAAGGATAGGATTGAATAATTGAATTGAATTTATTTTTCCTTGTCAAGTATGAATACATACAAGGAATTTGCCTTGGTGCTTTGCTCGCAAGTAACAACACAATACACGGTAGACAATTACAAATAAAACATCATAATTTAAACATGTGAAGAATTAAATAAAATGCCAGAGCAAAAGGAGGCCACAGAATATTGGTTATAGAGCTACTGCTTGTGGAAAAATGCTGTTTTTATATCTGGCTGTGGTGGCTTTGCCAGTCGGGAGTCGCCTTCCAGAGGGAAGTGATTCAAAGAGTTTGTGACCAAGGCAGATGTGGTGGGGTGGCTCTGTTGGTAAGGAATGAAATTCAGTCCCTTGCGAGAAGATGTAGAATCATTATGGAAGAACTGAGAAATTGTAAGAGTGAAAAGATCCTAATGGGAGTTACTGTATCTACAGGCCCCCAAACAGTAGCCTGGAGATAGGGTGCAAGTTGCATCAGGAGTTAAAATTAGCATGTAACAAAGCAAATGCAATGATGGTTCTGGGAGATTTCAACATGCAGGTAGACTGGGAAAATCAGGTTGGTACTGGACCCCAAGAAAGGGAGTTTGTAGAGTGCCTCCGTGATGGATTCTCAGAGCAGCTGGTAGAGGAGCTTACCAGCAGGAAGGCAATTCTGGATTTAGTGTGTGTAATGAACTGGATTTGATAAGGGAACTTCAGGTTAAGGAACCATTAGGAGCTAGTGACCATAATATGATACATTATATTATCACCCTAAAAAGGGTGAATTTATTATGGGGAACAAGGAAACGGCAGATGAGTTGAACAGGTACTTTGGATTCTTCCTCACTAAGGAGGACACAAACAATCTTCCTGATATACTAGTGACCAGAAGATCTGGGGTGACAGATGAACTGAAGGAAATGCACATTAGGCAGGAATTGGTTTTGAGTAGACTGATGGGACTGAAGGCTGATTAATCCCTAGGGCCTGGTGGTCTGCATCTCAGGGTACTTAAGGAAGTGGCTTAGAAATCATGGATACATTGGTGATAATTTTCCAATGTTCTATAGTTTCAGGATCAGTTCCTGTGGATTGGAGGGAAGCCAATGTTATCCCACTTTTTTAAGAAAGGCAGGAGAGAGAAAACAGGGAATTATAGACCAGTTAGCCTGACATCGGTGGTGGGGAAGATGCTTGAGTCAATCATAAAAGGTGAAATAGCAGCACTTTTGGATAGCAGTAACAGGATCAATCTGAGTCAGCATGGATTTGCAAAGGGGAAATCATGCTTGACTCATTTTCTGGAATTTTTTGTGGATGTAGCTATGAAAATCGACAAGGGAGAGCCAGTGGATGTAATGTACCTGGACTTTCAGAAAGCATTTGACAAGGTCCCGCATAGGAGATTAGTGGGCAAAATTAGGGCACATGGTATTGGGGATAGAGTGCTGACATGGATAGAAAATTGGTTGGCAGACAGGAAACAAAGAGTAGGCATTAACAAGTCCCTTTCAGAATGGCAAGCAGTGACTAGTGGGATACCGCTAGGCTTGGTGCTGGGATGGTAGCTATTTTCAATATATATTAATGATTTAAATGCAGGGATTACAAGTAACTAGCAAATTTGCAGATAACACAGAGCTGGGTGGCAGTGTGATCTGTGAGGAGGATGCTTTGAGAATGCAGGGTGACTTGGACAGGTTGGGTGAGTAGGCAGATGCATGGCAATTTAATGTGGAGAAAACAGGGAATTATAGACCAGTTAGCCTGACATCGGTGGTGGGGAAGATGCTGGAGTCAATCATAAAAGATGAAATAGCAGCACATTTGGATAACAGTAACAGGATCAATCTGAGTCAGCGTGGATTTGCAAAGGGGAAATCATGCTTGACTTATTTTCTGGAAATTTTTGAGGATGTAACTAGGAAAATCGACAAGGGAGAGCCAGTGGATGTAATGTCCCTGGACTTTCAGAAAGCATTTGACAAAGTCCCGCATAGGAGATTAGTGGGCAAAATTAGGGCACATGGTATTGGAGATAGAGTGCTGACATGGATAGAAAATTGGTTGGCAGACAGGAAACAAAGAGTAGGGATTAACAAGTCCATTTCAGAATGGCAGGCAGTGACTAGTGGGGTACCGCAAGGTTTGGTGCTGGGATCATAGATATTTACAATATATATTAATGATTTAGATGAAGGGATTACAAGTAACTAGCAAATTTGCAGATGACACAGAGCTGGGTGGCAGTGTGATCTAAGAGGAGGATGCTATGAGAATGCAGGGTGACTTGGATAGGTTGGGTGAGTAGGCAAATGCATGGCAGTTTAATGTGGATAAATATGAGGTTATCCACTTTGGAAGCAAAAACAGGAAGGCAGATTATTATCTAAATGGCGTCAAATTGGGAAAATGGGAAGTACAATGGGATCTGGGGTCCTTGTTCATCAGTCTATGAAGGTAAGCATGCAGATACAACAGGCAGTGAAGAAAGTGAATGGCATGTTGGCCTTCATAACAAGAGGAGTTGAGTATAGGATGAGAGGGTATCTTATTGAAAGATATAAGATTATTAAGGGTTTGGACATGCTAGAAGCAGGAAACATGTTCCCGATGTTGGGGGAGCCCAGAACCAGGGGCCACAGTTTAAGAATAAGGGGTAAGCCATTTAGAACGGAGATGAGGAAATGTTTTTTCTCACAGAGCGTTGTGAGTCTGTGGAATTCTCTGCCACAAAGGGCGATGGAGGCCGGTTCTCAGAATACTTTCAAGAGAGAGCTAGATAGGAATCTTAAAGATAGCGGAGTCCGGGGATATGGGGAGAAGGCAAGAACAGGGTACTGATTGTGGATGTGTTAAAGAAGGAACTGCAGATGCTGGAAAATCGAGGGTTACACAAAAGGTTGGAGAAACTCAGCGGGTGTAGCAGCATCTAAGGAGCGAAGGAGATAGGCGACGTTTCGGGTCGAGACCCTTCTCCAGACTGGTCAGGGATCACAGGGAAACGAGAGATATAGACGGTGATGTGGAGAGATAGAGAACAATGAATGAAAGATATGCAAAAAAGTATCGATGATAAAGGGAACAAGCCATTGTAAGCTGTTTGTGGTGTGAAAATGAGAAGCTGGTGCGACTAAGGTGGGGGAGGGAGATAGAGATAGAGGGAATGCCAGGGCCCGAGGGTTGAGGGAGAGGTGGGAAGGGGAGGAGACAGCAAGGGTTAACAGAATTGAGAAAATTCAATGTTCAAGCCCAGAGGATGCAGAATCCCCAAGCGGAATATGAGGTGCTGTTCCTCCAACTTGCGGTGTTGCTCACTCTGGCCGTGGAGGAGGCCCAGGACCGAGAGGTCGGATACGGAATGGATGATCAGCCATGATCACATTGAATGATGGTGCTGGTTGGAAGGGCCGAATGACCTACTCCTGACCTATTATCTATTGTGCACAACTCTCTGCAATTCCTTGCTGTCTTGGATGGATCTGTTCCCAAACTATGCTGTGATGCATCCCAATAAAATGCTTTCTTTAGCACAATAGTAAAATTCTGGGAGAGAGTAGACCAGCCATTTTTGTTCCACATTCCTTAAGGTTAATGCAAATCATTAAATCAGTACATGGAACCCTGAGTTATTCATTGTGAGATATGAGTTTGAATTCATTTTTGGAGCGGGGGATTTTAAATTCAAGTAGATGATCACATTGCAACTCAAGTGATTGTCAAGGGTCTGTGAGAATGGGACCTGCAGATTTAGTAGTTGACAAAATTGTCAAAAATGTTGAATATTTGATAATCAAAAGCAATGAAAAATTAATAAGTTATCTTTAAAAAGCTAAAACATTTTTTTTTTAAATTAGGAATATTGGAAAAATATACCTTCATTGATGTAGAAACAAGGAACTACAGATATTAGTTAGACACAAAAATCTGGAGTAACTCAGCGGGACAGGCAGCATCTCTGGAGAAAAGGAAAGGGTGACGTTTTGGGTCAAGGCCCTTCTTTCAATCTGTAGAAGGGTCTCGACCCGAAACATCACCCTTTCCTTCTCTCCAGAGATGCTGCCTGACCCGCTGAGTTACTCCAGCTTTTTGTGTCTATCTTCTGTTTAAACCAGCATCTACTGTTCCTTCTTACAGATATTAGTTAATACACAAAGGAACACAACTCGCTGGAGTAACTCAAGCAGCATCTTTGGAGAAATTGATAGATTACGTTTTGGGTGGAGACCGAAGGTGTGGTGGGAGAAGGGGAAATGAAACCTGGAAAAAGGTCTAAGGGCTTGTCCCACTTGGGCGACCTAATCCGCGGGTTCCCGGGATGCCCGCGAGGAAACAAAGGTTGCCATGGAAAAAAATCGATACTTTTTTTACTCGTAGGTTTAGTCGTAGTAGGGCGTAGTAGGTCGGCATGTTAGTTGTAGGTAATCGAGGGTAGTCGAAGGTAATCGAAGGTAGCCATAGATAGTCTTCATCATAGTCGAATGGAGGTCGAAGGGAGGCCGAGGCAGATCGAAGGTCTTCTACGTAGTTGAAGGAGGTCTTCAACATGTCATTTTTTCAAACTCGCCAATTAGGTCGGCCATAGGGGGACAGCCCCTTTACACAAGAGGACACAAAGTAAGGCTGATGATAATGGCACGGTGACACAGCGGTAACGTTGCTGCCTTACAGCGCCTGAGACCCAGGTACCATCCTGATTATGGGTGCTGTCTGTACGGAGTTTGTTTGTTCTCCCTGTAACCAAATGGGTTTTCTCCAGGGTGCTCCGGTTTTCTCCCAAATGACACAAGGTACATTGCAATCGCAAGTTTGACGCAAACACCTTTAAGGGGCTCAAGGAGAACATTCCCAAAATAATGTCTCAGAATGTTTCCCTGTGGTTAGTATCTTTACTTTATAAAGTAGGCCATTGGTGTTTGAATATGATCTGTGAGAGGTAAAATTAAGTATAAAATGCAAATGGACCAGACATTTGGATTAATGGTCTCTTAGCCTACTTATTCTAGAGTCCTGATATGAATGATTCAGTTCGTAATTTCTTCTCTAAATCTTTTCAACCAATTACTACTGTTACAATATTTTAGTACATTTGCATATCCTTTTCCTTTGAAATATGGTACGCACATTACTGGTTGACTCACAAATGAAAATCACAGTCCTGTTTCATTAACTGTGATGACACATTCTCATTGTAACACAATTTCTCCCCACGGAGTGAGTCATATTTTGTCATCTCTGTGACGGTACATTTGGTTCAAAGACAATATCCTTGGGAAAATAATTGCAAATGGTGTTCATGCCATAGAGAAGCTTCTGAATAGATATGAGGCAGCATTTAGCACCCGCTGGATTTGAAGGCGGGTTATCCCTCTTCGAAATATGCGATGCGTGTGCTGAAGATGGTCCAAGGGTCTTCTCAGATGTATGCTCCAAATTGCAGCAGCGATCATGGAATTCCAACGTATGTCCGATTCAGGACGGTGTCGGCATGGAGAACAAACATCTAAATCAAGATTATTTTCCCGATCTCAATCCCAATTGTCTCATCTTCTCACACTAGTTCTGAACCTTCCATCAAGAGCCAAATAGTCTCACGGCTTCCACCAATATGTCTTTTTAGAAACTTTGGATGCCTTTTGATGTCAATTAGAAATAGTTACTTTTTTTCTCGTATCATTGATCATCACTTGGTAATTTCAATAGACAATAGACAATAAGTGCAGGAGTAGGCCATTCGGCCCTTTGAGCTAGCACCGCCATTCAATGTGATCATGGCTGATCATTCCCAATCAGTACCCCGTTCCTGCTTATTCCCCATATCCCCTGACTCCGCTATTTTTAAGAACTCTATCTAGCTCTCTCTTGAAAGCATCCAGAGAACCTGCCTCCACCGCCCTCTGAGGCAGAGAATTCCACAGACTCACCACTCTCTGTGAGAAAAAGTGTTTCCTCATCTCCGTTCTAAATGGTTTACTCCTTATTCTTAAATTGTGAACCCTGGTTCTGGGTCGGCATGGAGAACATCGGGAACATGTCCCTCCCCCAACATCGGGAACATGTTTCCTGCTTCTAGCGTGTCCAAACCCTTAACAATCTTATATGTTTAAATGAAATCCCCTCTCATCTTTCTAAACTCCAGAGTGTACAAGCCCAGCTGCTCCATTCTCTCAGCATATGACAGTCCCGCCATCCCGGGAATTAATCTTGTAAACCTATACTGCACTCCTTCAATAGTAAGAATGTCCTTCCTCAAATTAGGGGACCAAAGCTTCACACAATACTGATTGAAAGATACGGCATTGAAACAGGCTCTTTGGCACACCAAGTCCACGCTGACCAGCGATCACCCATTCACACTAGTTCTATGTTATCCCACATTCTCATCCATTCCCGACACACTAGGGGCAATTTGTAGAGACTAATTAACATACAAACCCACATGTCTTTGCGATCGAGGTGGAAACCGGGAAACCCCGAGGAAGCCCATGCAAAAACTAGAGAACATGCAAACTCCACACAAAAAACAGCAGTGGAAAGAATTGAACATTGCTCTCTGACACTGTGATGCAGCAGCTGTACAAACTGCTTCTGACAAACCCTGAATGTTCCAATGAAGAGTCCTTGATCTGAAATGTCAACTCTGTTTCTCTTTCCACAGAAGTTGCCCGACCTCCTGAGTCCAATATTTCCAGTTACTTTTTATTTCAGAGTTCTAAAATCTGCAACAGTTTTTATTTTCAAGCCTATATATTGTCCAGATGGAAAGAAGTGTGGGCTAGGACTGTTTTATTATCTGAACAATTATGTTTATGTTTATTAATGTCATCAGAACTGAGATGGCTTATTTTGTCATGTGCTTTGCATGCTATCCAAACAGATCAGATTTACCATGCATAGATACAATCAGTTCAAACTCAAGTACAATAGACAGAGCAAAAGAGAAGAAATTGAGTGCAGAATATAATTCTCAGCAGAATAGCATGCTGTAGCACACCAGTTCCTTAGATTAAGTCCAATTTCAACAGTGGGGTAGAGGTGAATCAAACAGTACCCTTGCTTATGGAAGGACAATTCAGAAGCTGTTACTGAATCTGGTGGTGTGCACTTTTAAGCTTCTATACCTTCTGCTAGACTGGACCAGGGAGACGAAGGAATGACTGGGTTGGGACAAGTCAAACTGATCAGTTCACGTATGATCAGACTTCTCCCGTAGAATGGAGTGGGACAATTGTAAAAGGAGCTAACCAGCGGTGGAGCTACTACCTTACAGTGTCAGAGACCCGGGCTCGATCCTGACTATGGGTGCTGTGTGTGCGGTGTTTGTATGTTCTCCCCGTGACCTGCTTGGGTTTCCTCCGAGATCTGCGGTTTCCTCCCACACTCAAAGACGTACAGGTTTGTAGGTTAATTGGCTTGGTGTATGTGTAAATTGTCCCCAGTAGGATAGTGTTGAAAAAGGGGAGATAGACACAAAAAACTGCAGGTACTCAGCGGGACAGGCAGCATCTCTGAAGAGAATGAATGGGTAATGGTTTGGGTCGAGACCATTCTTCTGAAAGGGAATGTCTTATATCAACCAATTATTTTTTATTTATATAGCACATTTAAATCGCGTTGAAACCAAAGAAGAATTTCTGTTTCCATACATCCATACAAAATAAAAAGTAAGACACAACACACTATAGAATTTAACATGAACGTCCCCCCTTCCAGTATCTACATTTTCCACTGCGAGGGAAAGCAGTAAAAGGTCCAGTCCTCTTCCTCTGTGTACACCCATGGTTGTGGCCTATTTGAGGCCTCTGCAGTCGGCGCAGCGGCGGCCCGATGTTTCAGGCCATCTCGCCGGGATGATGGAGCTCCAGCTTCGGAGAGAACACTCTCAGCGGCTTGGAGTTCTGAAACGGCCGCTTCCTACCCGAGACCGTGGCTCCCGAAGTCCACAGGCCGCGCTGGTCAGAGATTCACACTGGCAACCTCGGCGAAAGATCCCAGGCCTCTGCGATGTTGAAGTCAGCGCCGCTAGCAGCTGGAAGGTCCGCAACGCAGCTCCGCGATGTTGGAGTCGGCGGTCTCAGCACTCCGGAGCTTACCGTGGCGATCCCCGGTAAGGCATCGCCCACTCTGCGATACGATGGTACTTCAGCGCTGTGCCACCACCGAAGCTGAAGTACTGGCCGGTCCCGGCAGGAAACGCCGCTCCAGTCCAGGTGGTAGGCCGCGAGGACGGGACGAAGCTGCGGCTCGGAGAAAAGACCCACCTCCGACCAGGTAGGGACAGAGAAAAACAGTTTCCCCCTTCCATCCCCCCATATAAAAAGACTAGACCTCCAAAACAAAACTTTGTAACATATTAAAAATTTTTTTAAAAACAAGGGTGAAAGGACGAACTGCAGGTAGGGCAGCCATACACAATGGCGCCACCCTCCTGCAGTTATAGGGTGGAGGCTAAGATTCTGGTTGCGATGGTGAAGGTGTGTTGTTTGGATCAGATCTGTCTGGAAAGCTGTAAGCGTGTGGCGATGAATAAAGCAAAAGATTCGAAAGATAAAGAAGAACTGGAACTGTGAGATATAAAGAAATCTAGCATAAAAGAGAATATTGGACATTTTCAGCAGGGCACACAGCGTCTGTGGAAAGTTTCATCCTGCTCCTACGTGTCGTACTTGGTCAAATGTGGCTCAGATTCCAAGAAGCACCTGGGATTTTGTCCATTTTTGGAACAGGGTTGTGATCAGTTGAAAGGCAAGGGTGACGCAAAGGCAGGACAACAGGGAAAATAATAAAATAAAGACGGAAATAGGAGTTGAGTACAAAATGAGATAAAGGGAAAGTTTAATAGGAATCCGAGAGATAGCTTTTTCACACAAAGGGTGGTGAGTGTGTAGAACAAACTGCCAGAGGAGGTAGTTGAGGCAGGGACTATCACAACATTTAAGAACCAATTAGACATGTACAGGACAGGTTTAGAGGGATATGGACCAAATGCAGGCAGGTGGGACTAGTGTAGATGGGACACATTGGCCGGTGTGGCCAAGTTGGGCCGAAGGGCCTGTTTCCTTGTTGTATTACTTTGACACAATGACTCTAAGAGATGTAGGCACAGAATTTGCAAAGGAATAACATACTGTATAAAGTTAGCAAACCTGTATTGACACAAAACAAAACACTGCAGCAATTATAAATCTCAAATAATAACAATAATAATATATATAGGCAGATGAGCTTGGCATTACATTTCGCACAGACATTGTGGGCCGAAGGGCCTGATCCTGTGCTGTAATTTTCTATGTTTTATGTCTTAAAATGTTGAGAATGGCACACCTGGTGAGGTCGCAACTGTAGACAAGGAAATGGTTTCATATTTTAGATCATTTACCGTTTGATTGTCTTCTGTTTGATTAAAATTGATGAGCTTTTGTTCTGTCTCAACTTCTTCACGATCTTTCAAGGCTGAAAAATGCTGTCACGGAAAAGGTTAATGAATTTCTATTGAACTCAACTCCTTAGGTATTAACCGGTAAAACAGTCCAACAGTATTTTTAAACAGAGGTTTGGCATTGGCAGTGAGATATTTGATAGAGGTATATAAAATACCAATGCAATGTCGAATCAATTATGTTCACCCACGTTGATTTTATGCAGTGAAGCAATATTTCTCCCAAATGTCACATCTTATCAACAGCGAACTCATTAAATCTTCCACTTTCAGACATTGATGACCCTGCTGTGTACTCCAAGCATATTCACTTTGTCTTTTACGGTTTTTATTTTGTATAGCGTGTCCTGCTGGACATATCTTAGTTGGCAAGACTATACAACATTACACAGGCCATCCAACATTTGGAACACATCACGTAGACAAATCAACTTAATCTGATGTCAACGGTCCCTTAAATGCCATTTCATTTCATTCTATCATAGAAATTCACTTTGTTACACTCATCAGCCTCGCAGAGTAGAGGCGGCCCAGTGGCACAGCGATAGAGTTGCTGACTTACAGCGCCAGAGATCCAGGTTCAATCCTGACCTTGGGTGCTGTCTGTACAGAGTTTGTTTCTCCCTGTGAACTTGTGGGTTTTCTCCAGGTGCTCCGGCGTCTTCCCATATACCAAAGATGTGCAGGCTAGTAGATACTGTAGGAAGGAACTACAGTTGCTTAATCCGAAGATAGACACAATATGCTGGAGTAACTCAACGGGACAGGCAGCATTTCTGAAGCGACGAAATGGGTGACGTTTCGGGTCGAGACCCTTCTTCAGACTGTCTTCAGGTTTGTAGGTTAATTGGCTTCTGTAAATTGTGCAGGATAGAACTCATGTACGGGTGATCACTGGTCAGCACGGACTTGGTGAGCCAAAAACATGGCTTCCACGGCATATCTCTAAACTAAACAAAGTAAACTGAACCACTGGAGTAACTCAATGGATCAGACAGCATCTCTGGCTTTTGTGTGTCTATCTTCGGTTTAAATCAGCCTCTGCAGTTCCTTCCTAAACTAAACCACTAACTTGTTTCTCTCTTTACCACTTTTAAAGAAGTTTTGAACCTGAAACAGCTCTTCTTTTTACATTTGCTAACTTAAAGCCCTGTCCCACGGTACGAGTTCATTCCAAGAGCTCTCCCGAGTTTGCCCTGATTCGAACTCGGAGATTTATGGTAATGGCCACTCGTCGGTACTCGGGGCTCTCGTGGACATTTTTCAACATGTTGAAAAATCTTCACGAGTCTTCCCGTGCTTACCTGACGTTAGCGAGTCTTCCCGAGTACCTGCCGTTAGCGTTACGAGTCGCTAAGAGACGTCCCCAAGCTCCGACGTACCCGCTACGTTCATTCTCCGTGCTTACCACGAGTTTGATTTTTTTTTAAACTCGGGAGAGCTCTTGGAATAAACTCGTACCATGGAACAGGGCTGCTGAGTACTTTTCCCAGTATTTTCAGCTTTTGTATCAGATTAAGTACTCAGCATCTGCAGTATTTATTTTTAATTTTCAATTAAAAATAATTGGTAGGTTAGGTTGGTAGGTTAATTAGCCCCTGGTGGGTAAATTGTCCATAATGTTTAGTAAAGCAGTTAATTCTCAGTAGTTGATGTGGTAGATGATGGGAATATGGGGAACACAGAACAAAGGTCTAATTTACGATTAGTGTCAATAGTGTAGATGAGTGAAAATGCCTACTTATGGTAGATTTAGTGGGCTGAAGGGCTGTTTCTATGAGTAAGAATGCCTGTGGAAACATTTGATTTTGTCCTTTAGTTTCAGCAACACTAAACAATTAGGAATAATATTCGGAGCACAGAACAATAACCCATGCAGAAATGTTTTAGCACATTCAATGGTTCACATTAAACAGTCACTAAGCTTTCAGGATTAACATGATTACCTACTTACGAGCTCCGTCTCAGGGTCAGACATTATGAACAACAGGACCAGAGACAACATGCTGGGTGAGCAAGCAATACCTTAATTATCAGGAGTTAATCAAGACCTGCATGGTATTTATCCTTTGGCAACTCAGTCTATTTCATTGCAGATTGCTGGTATTTGGAACAGAGCGCTTGAGAGGCTGGTCAAATTAGACTCCATAGGAAGTTTCCAAAGGTGACCAGATATCTAATTGCGGAATTATGTGGAGGCTGATGAAAAACGAAACAGGAGCATGCAACTAATTTCAAGCTCAGTCGAAGATTTGGTCACAACAACAGGCCAAATGCCCCTGTAAAATGCTTCCCTGACCTTACCAGATTAATAATGTTGCACGAGAAAATGTCAGAGAAAATGGTCTCCAGATGGACTTTGAAGCCATTGTGCTTCATCATTATAATGGTAGAAAGGGAGAACAAGCTCATTTCACGATATAATTAGCTGAGGAGGTCTTGAATGAGCAGAATTATGGAGGACAAGAGCTAATTACAGACCCCGATCATGGAGCATACTTTGCATCAGAAGCCACAGGAGCCAATTTTGGGGGGAATTTATAAGCATCAGTTAAAACTCAAAATTAGACTGTGACCTCTATTTACAAAAGGTGAGGAAGATAAATTAAGGTATTAAAGACCAGTTAGCTTAACATCTGTTGTTAGGAAATTACTGGAGCTTATAATTGCAGAGAGAGTGAATGAACATCATAGAGTCATAGTGTGATGCAACGTGGAAACAGGCCCTTCAGCCCAACTTGCCCACTACGTGTCCCATCTACACTGGTCCCACCTGCCCACGTTTGGCCTGTATCCCTCCAAACCTGTCCTATCCATGTATTTGTTTAACTGTTTCTTAAATGTCAGGATAGCCCCAGCCTCAACTGTTGGGATAATCCCAGCCTCCACCACCCTTATGTGAAAAAGGTACCCCTCAGATTCCTATTAAATCTTTTCCCCTTCACCTTAAACCTATGACCTTGTTCTCGATTCGCCTACTCTGGGAAAGAGACTCTGTGCGTCTACCTGCTCTATTCCTCTCATGATTTCATACACCTCTATAAGATCATTCTTCATCCTCATGCGCTCTGAGGAATAGGGCCCCAGTCTACTCAACATCTCCCTATCGATCAAACTCTCTAATCCTGGCAACATCATCGGAAATCTTCTCTGTACCCTTTCCAGCTTGACAACATATTTCGCAAAACATGGTGCTCAGAACTGGACATAGTACTCCAAATGTGGCCTCACCAATGTTTTATACAACTGCAACATGACCTCCCAACTTCTATAATCAGTACTCTGACTGATGAAGGACAATATGCAAATGACTTTTTGACCATCCTATCTACCTGCGACCCCAGGAACATGAATATATTCAGAAGTTAGACATAAAAAGCTGGAGTAACTGAGTGGAACAGACAGCATCTCTGGAGAAAAGGAATGGGTGACGTTTCAGGTTGCGTACCTACTTCAGGCTCAGCAGGGGAAAGGGAAATGAGAGATATAGACGATGATGTGGAGAGATAAAGAACAATGAATGAAAGATATGCAAAGAAGTGATAACGATAAAGGAAACAGGCCATTGTTAGCCTGAAGAATGATCTCGACACGAAACGTCGCCTATTTCCTTCGCTCAATAGATGCTGCCTCACCCGCTGAGTTTCTCCAGCACTTTTGTCTACCTTCGATTTTCCAGCATCTTCAGTTCCTTCATAAACAGGCCATTGTTAGCTGTTTGTTGGGTGAAAACGAGAAGCTGGTGCGACTTGAATGGGGAAGGGAGAGAGACGGAATGCCGGGGCTACTTGAAGTTAGAGAAATCAATATGTTCAACTGACCTGAGAGTTCTGACATGAATTTTGTAAAGCATGGGCCTCACCAGACGAAGCTGAACAAATTCTCGAAGAAGTGACTAGAATAACGGACAGCAAAATGTGGTGTCCCTACACCAGAAATATTAATTAAAATTTCATGGATGGCAGAAGATGGAATGGAGATAATGTACGTCTCAGGAGACACAAGGCAAAACAGATGTTGGAATGTTGAGTAAACTAAAAGTTGCTGAAGTAACTCAGTGAGTCAAGAAAACACTTCGCTACATTCAAAGATAATTATAGACAATAGACAATAAGTGCAGGAGTAGGCCATTCGGCCCTTCGAGCCTGCACCGCCATTCAATGTGATCATGGCTGATCATCCACAATCAGTATCCCGTTCCTGCCTTCTCCCCTTATCCCCGACTCAGCTATTTTTAAGATCCCTATCTAGTTCTCTCTTGAAAGCATCCAGAGAACCTGCCTCCACCACCCTCTGAGGCAGAGAATTCCACAGACTATTTTCTTAGCGCGAACACGGTCCCGCTTATTGATAGACAATGTCTATAGAGGGCACGATGGCGCAGCAGAAGAGTTGCTACCTTACAGCGATTGCAGTGCCAGAGACCCGGGTTCGATCCTGGCCAAGGTGCTGTCCGTACGGAGTTTGTACGTTCTCCCCATGACCTGCGTGGGCTTTCTTCGAGAACTTTGGTTTCCTCCTACACTCCAAAAGGCATACAGGTTGGTAGGTTAATTGACTTGGCATAAATGCAAAAAAAAATTCCCCCTAATGTGGGACAATGGTCTTCTTCTTTCGAGCTCATCATCCATGTTTCAAATGTTGACATCGCTATCATGGTCCGTCCTTGGGACAGTGGTAATATGCGGGGACCGCTGATCGGTGCAGACACAGTGGGCCGAAGGGCCTGTTTCTGCGCTGTATCTCTAAACTCAACTTAACTAACCTAAACAATAAATGCTGCTCTTGTCACCAATATCCGCACTCAACAAATGATTAAATGTAAAGGCAAAATCCGCTTATTACAGAGAGAATGATAAACAGTGGAAAAGAAGAACTTTCCAAGAAGAAATCCGCCCACATTAATCTTGCAAGCACTGCAACAAGAACGATCCCTTTAGACGGCTGCTGTCAGGCATCAGTTCAAAGTATCGCTGGCAGGATCGTAATGCTATGATCGTAACAACCTACTGAACAGCTTATCTTATTGAATAATTCAGTCTGATGGCATATCAAAATGAAACATCTACATTTTCATGTGTAGGGAAGGAACTGCAGATGATGGTTTATAGTAGGAGTAACTCAGCGGAACAGGCAGTATCTCTGGATAGAAGAAATGGGTGATGTTTCGGGTCGAGACCCTTCTTCAGACAGAGCATTTATTTTAAGAGGACTTGTGTACAAAAACATAGATGTAATGCTGAGGTGCTGGTAAGGCTGCATTTGGAATATTGTGAGCAATTTTGGCTGTGCTAGCTCTGGAGAGGGCCCAGAGGAGGTTTACAAGAATGATCCCAGGAATGAGTTAACCTTTGATGAGCATTTGTTGGCACTGGGCCAGTACTCGCTGGAGTTTAGAAGAATGAGAGTGGACCTCATTGAAAAATACAAAATAGTGAAAGGCTTGGATAGAGTGGATAAGAGGATGTTTCCATTAGTGGGAGAGTCTAGGACTAGAGGTCTTTCTTTTAGTAAGGAGATGAGGAGAAATTTATTTTATCGGAGGGTGATGAATCTATGGAAATATTTTCCGCAGCAGGCTGTGGAGGCCAAGTCAGTGGATATTTTTAAGGCAGAGATAGATAGATTCATGAATAATATGGGTGCCAGAGGTTATGAGGAGAAGGCAGGAGAATGGGGGTTGGAGGGAAAGATAGATCAGCCGTGATTGAATGGTGGAGTAGACTTGATGGGCCGAATGGCCTAATTCTGCTCCTATCACTTATGACCTTATGACCTTATGATCCGCTTTGGGACCAACAGGCAGAGAGTTACCTGGATTTGGCACCTAAAGTTAAGGCTATTGTTTTGAAGATTAAGCCTACCTAAGACTTGAAAAGATAAACCAACAGGAAGCATGAGGAAAGAATATAAGAACATAAGAAACAGAAGCAACTTGACCCACTCAATAAAATCTTGAATCACATTGTCATTCATAACTGATCCCCATATCTTTCCATCCTCTTTGTATCTAAAAGCCAAGTCGTTTCAATTTTGAAGCTCAACATTCATTATAAAAACTGAAAATGCTTGGGATAATTGAGGCAACATTTGTGAGGAGAGTCAAGGGCCTGTCCCACTTACGTGTCCTTGGCACGCAATTACACGACCTCGTGGCCGTGTTGAGGCGCACGGGCATCGTGTGGCCGCGCAGGGGCTGGTCCAACTGAGAAACGCTGAGGGGTATGTAGTTGTGCACGGCATCGCGCGGAGCTCCAATATTTTTGTAGCAAACGAAATCTTCACGCGCCAACGGCCTGTCGTGAAACTGACGCCCAAAGTGGGACAGGTCCAAGACCCTGGCGCGACACAACGTCTCACCTCTAACAGCAGCAGAAGCAGGCAAACGATCGACGAGCTCGGCCTGGGGCTCACGGCTGTTGCGGTCCATATCCACCCCCACTTCCACTCCCAGAGCGGGGCAAAAGAAAATTGAAGACAGACACAAAATGCTGGAGTAACTCAGCGGGACCGGCAGCATCTCTGGAGAGAAGGAATGGGTGATGTTTCGGGTCAAGACCCTTCTTTCAGACTGAAGAAGAGTCTCGACACGAAACATCCATTGCTTCTCTCCAGAGATGCTGCCGGTCCCGCTGAGTTACTCCTGCATTTTGCGTCCATCTTCAAATTACGTCACGCACTCCAGACGGCTGTGCGGTCGAATGAAGTCGTGCGTGACCTTCGCGGGACTGTCGCGGCTCAACGCGACCATGAGGTTGCGTAATTTGCGTGCCAAGGATACGTAAATGGGACAGGCCCTTAAGGTTCAAACTTAAGATACACACAAAATGGTGGAGTAACTCAGCGGGACAGTCAGCATCTCCGGAGAGAAGGACACTTTGGGTCGCGACCCTTCTTCAGACTGAGGGTCAGGGGGAGAAGGAGACTAGAGATATGGAAGGGTACAGAGAGAATGTAAGGTGTGAAAATGACAGATCAAAGCAGACAATGTCGAGGAGAAGTAGAATGGTTCTGTGGCAGTGAGTCTGGGTTAAAAATGTGATCGTAGAGCTGGAGAACAGGAAGAATCACGGAAGGGCAGCAGCGAGAGAAGGTGTTGCAGAACTCTTGTCGGAGAGAAGAGGAGAACTTCTTCAAAAAATGGTAGGTTCTCCAGGTTGGGTGAGTGGGCAGATGCATGGCAGATGCGGATTAATGTGGATTAATGTGAGGTTTGGTAGCAAAAACAGGAAGGCAGATTATTACGTAAATGATGTCAAGTTGGCAAAAGGGGAAGTACAACGGGATCTAGGGGTCCTTGTTCATCAGTCAATGAAAGTAAGCATGCAGGTACAGCAGGCAGTGAAGAAAGCGAATGTTGGCCTTCATAACACGAGGAGTTGAGTATAGGAACAAAGAGGTCCTTCTGCAGTTGTACAGGGCCCTAGTGAGATCACACCTGCAGTATTGTGTGCAGTTTTGGTCCCCTAATTTGAGGAAGGACATTCTTGCTTTTGAGGGAGTGCAGCATAGGTTCACAAGGTTAATTCCTGGGATAGCGGGACTGTCAAATGCTGAGAGAATGGAGTGGCTAGGCTTGTATGTTCTGAAATTTAGAAGGATGAGAGGGTATCTTATTGAAACATATAAGATTATTAAGGGTTTCGACATACTAGAGGAAGAAAATGTTCCCGATGTTAGGGGGTTGGGGGGGAGGGGTCCAGAACCAGGGGCAATAGTTTAAGATAAGGGGTAAACCATTTGGAACGGAGATGAGGAAACACTTTTTCACACAGACAGTTGTGGGTCTGTGGAAATTTGTGCCTCAGATGGCGGTGGAGGCCGGTTTTCTGGGTACTTCTAAGAGAGAGCTTGATAGGGCTGGTAAAGATAGCGGAGTCAGGGGATATGGGGAGAAGGCAGGAACGGGGTACTGATTGTGGATGATCAGCCATGATCATATTGAATGGTGGTGGTGGCTCGAAGGGCTGAAGGGCCTACTCCTGCACCTATTGTCTATTGTCTATTGTCAAATCAGAGAAGTGAGAAAACAAGTGCATTTTAATAGGCAGAGGTGGGAAAAGTGGAGGGAATAAACACAATGCCTGCGATAGGGTGGAGGCCGAGATTGTCCTGATGAAATAAAATGTTGTTGCTGCCATGTGAGAGGGATTAATGAATGAGTGTTAATCACAGCGTATTTATCTAGCAAATACAGAAAGATTAATGAGAACATTAGAGTGGAAGAAAAACAAAGCTGAAGCCGTGAGGTGCTGAACACAACAGTTGCTGGAGCCCCTGAGGTGAAAACAAAATCTCTCAGCATACAGATATTACTCCACATCTCGGTCCTAAATAGCTGAAACCTTAAGCTGAGACCGTTTCCTGGTTTTAGTGAGGATCGAACCTGGGTCTCTGGCATTGTAAGGCAGCAACTGTACCACCATACCATTGTGCCGATTGTTGGTTCTGTTTCCACATGCCCATTAATCACATTTTCTCTGGATCTTTTCCGATTCACCTAATTCTCTGTGACAATGGGGGAAAAAAGATTTATCCTGAGAAAATGAGATGGATAGACAATGGACAATAGACAATCGGCAATAGGTGCAGGAGTAGGCCATTTGGCCCTTTGAGTCAGCACCGCCATTCACTGTGATCATGGCTGATCATCCACAATCAGTACCCCATTCCTGCCCTCTCCCCATATCCCCTGATTCCGCTATCTTTAAGAGCTCTATCTAACTGTCTCTTGAAAGCATCTAGAGAATTGGCCTCCACTGCCTTCTGATGCAGAGAATTCCACAGATTCACAACCCTCTGTGAGAAAACGTTTTTCCTCATCTCCATTCTAAATGGTTTACCCCTCATTCTTAAACTGTGGCCCCTGGTTCTGGACTCCCCCAACATGGGGAACATGTTTACTGTGTCTAGCATGTCCAAACCCTTAATAATCTTATACGTTTCAATAAGATCCCTTCTCATCCTTCCGAAATCTGAAGTCCAGCCACTCCATTCTATCATCATATGGCAGTCCCGCCATCCCGGAAATTAACCTTGTGAACCTACGCTGCACTCCCTCCATTGCAAGAACGTCCTTCCTCAAATTTGGAGACCAAAACTGCAAACAATACTCCAGGTGTGGTCTCACTAGCGACCTGCACAACTGCAGAGGGATTTCTTTGCTCCTGTACTCAACTTATCTTGTTATGAAGGCTAACTTGCCAATTGCTTTCTTCACTACCTGCTGTACCTGCATGCTTACTTTGAACAAGGACCCCCAGGTCTTGTTTGTTGCCAATGGTCAAAAACCAAAGGATCCTCTAATAAGGTTTATGGAAGAAATGAAAGGAGAAGATGCTGAATTATGATTGACCCACTGTATTGCAGATTGCGGTAAGCATAGGTTTGTAGGTTAATTTGCCTGGTAAAATTGTAAATTGTCCCTCGTCTGTGTATGATAGTGTGCGGAGATCACTGGTCGGAGCGGATTCGGTTGACCGAAGGGCCTGTTTCAGCATTGTATCTCTAAACTAAACTAAACTAAAGCTCCAAACACGTACAGATTTGTATGTTCATTGGCTTTGGTAAAAAATGGTGAATTGTCCCTGATGTGTAAGTTAGTGCTAGTGTACGGGATTCTCTGGTCGACAAGGACTCGGTTGGCCGATGGGCCTGCTTCCACACTGTGTATCTAAACCAGATAGACACAAAATGCTGGAGTAACTCAGCGGGACATGCAGCATCTCTGGAGAGAAGGAATGGGTGACATTTTGGGTTGAGACCCTTCTTTAGACTGATTAAACCAGATCTATATTTCAGAGATAAATTGCACAATTACTTTGGTGTTTTTCATTCTCATCATAAATGTAACTGGATTCACGAATGGGTTTTCAAATCACAATTTCTCTTGCAATACATTCATTTTTTTTTTGGACTTGGCATAAATGCTTTGAAGTATCCAACCCCTATACATCATCAAATTAAATTCAGATTTTGCAATAGGTTATGGATTATTGAATAATATATGCATTGCCTTGCTTGAGTGACTAATTCTGCTTGTGGTAATTTAAACTCTCTAAATGTCATGTCATCACAATTAAAATTGACAATGTGCCTGCCTCCCTAGCTTCATTATGTTCAACTACGGATAATATTATTAATGCAACCAGATTCAAAATAATGTAATGCAGGATCTAATATCCAACAATTGAATTATAAAAGTTGATGTTTATTCATTTTGTGTGGGGATGTCTAAGTGTAGATGTGTAGATTTGTTATTTTGAGTGTGTGTGGCTGTGTATATGTGTGTCAGTACATGCATATGTTGATGTCTTGGAAGGAACTGCAGATGCTGGTTTAAACCGAATATATTCACAAAAACCTGGAGTAACACAACAGGGCAGACACCATCTCTGGAGAAAAGGAATGGGTGACGTTTCGGGTCAAGTCCCTTCTTCAGACTCAGTGTCAGACTCAGACCTCAAACGTCATCTATTCCTTTTCTCCAAACATGAAATGTCCACCCATTCGTTTTCTCCAGGGATGTAGACTGAGCCACTGAATTAATACAGTTTTTTGTGTCTATCTTCTACAGTATACAGTATGTGTATGTCCATGTACATGTATGTGAGTGCATGCCTATGTGTATGTCGATGGTCAGAAGGCTGCTCATCTGCATAATGGCATTATGACTGTTTAGTTTAGTTAAGAGATACAGCGGGGCAATAGGCCCTTCGGCCCACCGAGTCTGCACCGGCCAACGATCCCCACACATTAAGACTTTCTTACACACACTAGGGACAATTTACACTTATGCCAAGCCAATTAAGCTACATGCCTGTACGTCTTTGGAGTGTGGGAGGAAACCGAAGATCTCGGAGAAAACCCGCACCATCATGGGGAGAAAGTACAAACTCTGTACAGGCAGCATCCGCAGTCGGGATCGAACCCCGGTCTCTGGCGTTGCAACTCCACCATGCCGCCCACTGTATGTGTCCTCATATTTAGAGTCAATTAATGCTCCTCCTTTCTGTTAAAACGCAGCACTTAAATGCGAGCTCAATTACATTCTGCCTTCAAGTTAATAGAATGGCTGCGCGATTAATGTGAAAGAGGTTTACAAGCAGGGGGTAATGGGATTACATGGGAAAAACCCAAATGTTAACAGCGCAGGTTGGAATCTGCCATCTCAGATCAATCGTATCAATTGAGTTTGACTTTCCATATCCCCATCTGTGCAATAGGTATGATATACACCAAAGGCACACAATGGCTGTCTGTAGGTTAAATATCCTTCCAGAAATAGTGCATTGATAGCATAACCAGCACAAAAACCAGCTTTCATAGAAAGTTATAGTCATAGTCAAACAGCGTATTGACAGGCCCTTTAGCCCAACTTGCCCTCACCGTCCAACGTGCCCCACTAGTCCCATCTGCCTGCATTTGACCCATATCCCTCCAAACCTCTCCTATCCATGTACTTGTCTAACTGTTTCTTAAACGTTGGGATAGTCCCTGCCTCAACCACCTCCTCTGGCAGCTCGTTCCATACACCCACCACCGTTTTTTTTTAATTTACCCCTCAGATCCCTATTAAATCTTTTTCCCCTAGGTCCACTGGTCCTCAATTTCCCTACTTTGAGCAAGATACACTGTGCAGCTACCCAAGTTATTCCTCTCATGATCTTATACACCTCTATAAATTTACCCGCTCATCTTCCTGCGCTCCAAGGAATAGAGTCCCAGCCTACTCATCCTCTCCCTGTAGCTCAGACCCTCCAGTCCTGACAACATCCTCGAAAAATCTTCGCTGCACCCTTTCCAGCTTGAGAAAATCTTTCCTATAAACATGGTGCCTGAAACCGAACACAATACTCTAAATGCGGCGTCACCAAGGTCTTATACAACTGCAACATGACCTCCCTACTTATCTACTCAATGCTCTGACTGATGAAAGTGGAGGGCTTAAAATGAAAGGAAGGGTAAGTGGATACTAAACCTGGATTTATTCACTACACTGGAATCTCCTGCAGAAATCTATCTTTTCATGACAGAATCACAAAAGCCAATTCACGAGAACTCAATAACACATGAAAATAGGAGCAGGAATGGTCATTAGGCTCATCAAGCATGTCCCTCTATTTAATGTGATCATGGTTGATCACACGCTGGTCTCAACACTTTGTCAGTGTCATTTCTCCATGCCCTTTATTCCACAATCTTTCAAATATTTATCCACTTGCACTTTAAATACTTCTAATGGTCCACCATGCCTCAGGGTCCCGTAATCCCAATGGTTCATCATCCTCTTCAAGAAGACATTTCTGCGTACCTCATTTTAGATGATTGTCTCATTATCTTGTAGTTCGTTGGAGGTTCTTTTAACCATTAAAAAAAACCCAACATCTACTATGGCAAGCCCTCTTCGGACCTCACATGTTTCAATATGGTCACCTCTCATTTCTTCCAGTCCCATAAGAAGATGAGTTCTAGGTATGATAATGAAACAAGATTGATTAATTAGTTGTACTTGTTCCTGTGGCGTCACAGATGTTTTAATAGAATACGCACAGCATGTTAAGATGGTACAGTCAGGAGAACTGCTGCTTCATAACACCAGGGACCAGGTTTAATATTTGATGCCATCTGTGTGAAATTTGCATGTTCTCCCTGTGACTGCATATGTTTCCTCTGGGTGCTCTGGTCCCCCCTCTGCATTCCAAACACATAGTCATAGAGTCATACAGCGTGGAAACAGGCCTTTCAGCCCAACTTGCTCATGCCAACCAACATGCCCGATCTGCACTCGTCCCACTTGCCTGCATTTGGCCCATATCCCGCTAAATATGTCCTATCCATGTACCTGGCCAACTGTTTCTTAAACATTGCAATAGTAATGTTCCCCAACATTGTGAGCAATGCTGGGCACCATACCTGAGGAAGGATGTCCTGGCCCTGGAGAGGGTCCTGAGGAGGTTTACATGAATGAATGGGTTAACATATTATGAGCATTTGATGGCACTGGGCCTGTATTCGCTGGAGTTTAGAAGAACAAGGTAGGACCTCATTGAAATATATTGAATAGTGAAAGGCTTGGATAGAGTGGATGTGGAGAGGATGTTTCCACTAGTGGGTGATCTAGGACTAGAGGTCATAGCCTCAGAATTAAAGAACGTTCTTTTAGGAAGGAGATGAGGAGGAATTTCTTTAGTCAGAGGGTGGTGAATCTGTGGAATTCTTTGCAACAAAAGGCTGTGGAGGCCAAGTTGATGGATATTTTTAAGGCATGTAGATAGATTCTTGATCAGTACAGTTGTCAGGGGTTATGGGGAGAAGGCAGGAGAATGTGGTTAGGAGGGAGAAACATTTAGACAGGTACATGGATAGGGCAAGTTTAAAGGGATATGGGCCAAATGCAGGCAGGTGGAACTTGTATAGATGGGGCATGTTGATTGGCATGGGCAAGGTGGGCCAAAGGACCTGTTTCCATGCTGTAAATCTCTATGCCTCTATTTCCTGAGGCAACTGAATAATTAGAAAGTGCCTAAGAACCTAAGTGCCTAAGTAGGTCATCCATAGAAAACATAGAAACATAGAAATTAGGTGCAGGAGTAGGCCATTCGGCCCTTCGAGCCTGCACCGCCATTCAATATGATCATGGCTGATCATCCAACTCAGTATCCCGTACCTGCCTTCTCTCCATACCCTCTGATCCCCTTAGCCACAAGGGCCACATCTAACTCCCTCTTAAATATAGCCAATGAACTGGCCTCAACTACCCTCTGTGGCAAAGTTCCAGAGACTCACCACTCTCTGTGTGAAAAAAGTCTTTCTCATCTCGGTCTTAAAGGATTTCCCCCTTATCCTTAAGCTGTGACACCTTGTCCTGGACTTCCCCAACATCGGGAACAATCTTCCTGCATCTAGCCTGTCCAACCCCTTAAGAATTTTGTAAGTTTTATAGAATCCCCTCTCAATCTCCTAAATTCTAGAGAGTATAAACCGAGTCTATCCAGTCTTTCTTCATAAGACAGTCCTGACATCCCAGGAATCAGTCTGGTTTCCTATATATCCAGCAAGATCCTTTCTATTGATTGACACTGATTGGTACCACAACTCCTCCACAACAATCAATCCCTTATCGAACTAAACTGCAATGAAAACACATTAATCTACAGTTGCTGGTATCTTGAGCAAACCCAAAGTGCCTGAGGAACTCAGATGGTCAAGCAGCATCTGTGGAGGGAATGGACAGTTGACGTTGCAGGTCATGACTCTTTTTCAGATTGGCAGGTGTAGGGAGGAGAAAGCTAGAAAAGAGAGAAGCTGCTTTAAACGTAAATGTTCATTCTATTTCTCTTTCTGCAGATGTTGCCTAACCTGTTGTGTGGTTTCAGCATTCTCTATTTTCATTTGGGTCTGTTGATACGGCGAACAATAGGAGGATCCGTGTTATTAAGTGTCTTTCCTGTGCCAGACTACATCTGCCCCTCTGATCTCTCAAACAAACGACTCCTTCTCCACCCAACCCCCCCCCCCCCAGTCACCAATCCCTGCAAATCCCAATCACCTCCTGAAACATCTAGTTTTCAACTCTCCCAACCTCTCCTCACCTCACCATTGGCCTTCCCATCCCACCAGCTATTCCCACCCACCCTGATCTCCATGGCCTTACCTCACCAACAATCTTGTCAAGCCCGGCACTCTGCGAGTATTGTTCCTACCCACGAAATGACATGAAGTAATTTGCATTTGTAGCACTATTACGACTGTTCATTCTCAGCCTTTCCTTCCTTCCAGTAAATATGTGGGATACCAGGCCTAAACAGTATTGCCATGTTCTCTCCACAACTGCACTACCAAACAGCAACAAATTCAGGGGATCCACGCAAAATCCGAATCCACATATTTGTGTCCTGAAGTTGGGCTTGGCCTAGAATTCAGTGGTGCAGCCTAAACCTTCGGTGGACGGCAAGGTAGTGCAGCGGTAGAGTTGCTGCCTTACAGTGCCGGTGACCCGGGTTTGATCTTGACTGCGGGTGCTTGTCTGTACGGAGTTTGGGCGTTCTCCCCTTGACCTGAGTGGGTTTTCTCTGGGATCTCCGGTTTCCACCTACACTCCGAAGACGTACAGATATGTAGGTCAATTGGCTGGGTATAATTTCAAATTGTCGCTTGTGTGTATGGGATGGTGTCGGTGTGCAGGGATCGCTGGTCAGTGTGGACTCGGTGGGTGGAAGAGCCAGTTTCAGCGCTGTATCTCTGTACTAAACTAAAACTAAACTGAGCTGTCCGGAGCATTGTGAGGAACATTTAACATCATTGATAACTTGACAAATATCAAGATACAACTTTACCAGTTATTCATAGACTGAGCTCATGCTCCCACCACCCAATGCCTAAATAGAAAGCCATAAGGAATACCATGTGTGGTGTCACCATTCAGGGTCGGGATAGGAGCTACCATTTTGATATCAGAGTATCTTCAACAGGTAAGTGTACATTTTTCTATGCGTCACTAGGGAGTGCAGTCACTTTTGCAGCTGGGAGCAAGATATCTCTAGCCCAATATATCTCTAGTTTAATATCACAGAATTTAAATCTAAGCAATTTTAGCCTCACTCCATCTCTCCAAGTCAGTACCTATTTACCATGTGGAGCGCTGAAGTCAGTTGTATGATGCCCAAAGGTGCATTTGTGAATAAATTGTCATTGGAACTCCAAGTAATTTTTTTTTTCTCAAAAACGATAGCTCGAGGATTGCAGCGAGAGCCTTGATCGTGAATACTCCAATTAGGGCTGGAATTCAGCAGCCTTTTCATAAAGAATTCATAAGTAAATGTATAAATAATGTACACATTTATTAATAATAAAAATCTTTATCATTACATTTATTCAAACACTAATTTTGAATTTGTACAACATGCTTTCTCATGCAGGTCACTCCATCGCGACAGATTTGTTTCGCGGGCAATTCTGCCTCTCTTTTGCAATTATATCATCAGAGTTTCATTTCTTGTGATATTTATGATTTTTGGACTGCTAATTCAGGAAGCAATGCCAAGGCAGCCTCAGAAGGGATGCAACACAGGCTCGATAAGGAGTCAAGACAATAGTGATTGGCTTTATTATTGTCAATGGGCAGTAAGGAAAATAAAATCTCTCAGGCATAACATGTTACATAAAACAATAAATAAATAACATAGAAATAAATGTGGCACCAGTATGTGAACAATGTCTCCTATCATGATATTGCATGCTGTAAATAATACTTTCTACCAAGACAATGCAAATTAAGGCTTTCTGTGAGCTATAGAGGTTTCAAACACTGTTTGAACACTGTTCATACCAAAGTTTATCCTTCAACCAACACCAAAAAATGCTTGGAAAGAAGGAATTGCAGATGCTGCTTTATATTTGACACTAGACCCATTTCACACTGGAGGGCTGGTCCCCAACGCAATATTCCACCTCTCCAACAATTCCAATTCACACACACACTTCACCTCCCACACACACACAAACACACACATACACTCACACTCAGATACACACACACACACACTCTCACACATACACTCACACACACTCACACACAGTCACACACACATACTCACACACACATACACTCACACACATACACACACACACTCACACACACACTAACACACACACTGACCCACACATCATATATATGACAGTAAGTCAATCTACTCACACGGCTTAACGCGGCCTCTCCACAGTGGGGCTTCCGCAGTCAGCGGCACTTCCGCGATCAGCGCGACCTCTGCACTCACCGGGAATTACGCAATCAGTGTGACCTGTCCACTAAGCGGAAGTCACGAAATGAGCAGGACGTTTAGACTTAACACAGTCGGAGCTAATAAAGCATTTATTCCTTCCAAACACAGTCGGACCTAATAAAGCATTTATTCCTTCAAAACAAAGTCGGACCTAATAAAGCATTGCAGTTTCAATCACAGCAGGACAGCAGGCCAAACAACTCATGGCATTGTCATTTCACTTCATTTCATTTCCAATTAAGCATTGCACTTTCAAGCACAGGCAGGGCAGCAGGCCAAACAACTCATGGCATTGTCATTAAGGGCTAACAAATAATTTATTGGAAGTACATTGCAGACTCACAGTTCAGTTGATTCACAGCTTAGAATTACAGTCGTGGCGTCTCCCTCACGATCTTGCAGAGTGACTGACTCACGTCCAGGCATCCGGGGTTTCATAGTCCTGCCCCCCCCAACCCCCCGGAAGGTAAGGGGCATTACTTTCATTGCGGTGATTGACAGGCGAGAGGACCAATCAGCTGATCTCAAGGTTTTTGAAATGCTCATAAATGTTTTATTTTTCATCGATGGGAAAAATGGCTCAGCGGAGGAGGACTGAGTAAGATGGCCAAAAATCACAGCGATACAGCGATTAGTTTTAATCGGCAATTTGAGAAGGAGAACGTTAAATCGGAAGTGGCAGTGATGCAGTTGAACAAAGGGGATTATGAAGGCATGAGAGGGGAGCTGGCCAAAGCAGACTGGAAAGGGATCCTAGCAGGAATGATGGTGGAACAGCAATGGCAGGAATTTCTGGGCATAATCCGGAAATCGCAGGATCATTTCATTCCAAAAAGGAAGAAAGATTCTAAGGGGAGTAGGAGGCAACCGTGGCTGACAAGAGAAGTTGGGGATAGAATAAAACTAAAAGAAAAAATGTATAACACAGCAAAGAGTAGCCGGAAGCCAGAGGATTGGGAAACTTTCATAGGACAACAGAAGGAAACAAAACGGGCAATACGGGCTGAAAAGATGAAGTACGAGGGGCAGCTGGCCAGGAATATAAAGAAGGACAGTAAAAGCTTCTTTAGATATGTTAAAAGAGGAGCAAAGTCAAATGTGGGTCCCTTGAAGGCAGACACGGGTGTAATAATTATGGGTAACAAGGAAATGGCAGAAGAGATGAATAGGTACTTCGGATCTGTTTTCACTAAGGAGAACACAAACAATCTCCCAGATGTACTGGAGCACAGAAGATCTAAGGGGGTAGAGGAACTGAAAGAAATTTTCATTAGGCGAGAAATAGTATTGGGTAGGCTAATGGGACTGAAGGATGATAAATCCCCTGGGCCTGATGGTCTGCGTCCCAGGGTCATCAGGGAGGTGGCTCTAGAAATAGTGGACGCATTGGTGATCATTTTCCAATGTTCAATAGATTCAGGATCAGTTTCTGTGGATTGGAGGATAGCTAATGTTATCCCACTTTTCAAGAAAAGAGCGAGAGAGAAAACGAGGAATTACAAACCAGTTAGCCTGACTTCGGTGGTGGGAAAGATGCTGGAGTCAATTATTAAAGAGGTAATTATGGAGCATTTGGATAGCAGTAAAAGGATTAGTCGAAGTCAACATGGATTTATGAAAGGGAAATCATGTTTGACTAATCTTCTGGAATTATTTGAGGATGTGACAAGTAAAATGGATGAAGGGGTGCCAGTGGATGTAGTGTATCTATACTTTCAGAAAGCCTTTGATAAGGTCCCGCACGGGAGACTGGTGACTAAAATTAGAGCACATGGTATTGGGGGTAGGGTGTTGACATGGATAGAAAATTGGTTGGCAGACTGGAAGCAAAGAGTAGGAGTGAATGGGTTATTTTCAAAATGGCAGGCAGTGGCGACTGGAGTGCCGCAAGGCTCAGTGTTGGGGCTGCAACTGTTTACCATATATATAAATGATTTGGAAGAGGGAATTAGGAGCAACACTAGCAAGTTTGCGGATGACACAAAGCTGGGTGGCAGTATGAACTGTGAAGAAGATGTTAGGAGGTTGCAGGGGAACGTGGACAGGGTGAGTGAGTTGGCAGATGCAGTATAATATAGATAAATGTGAGGTTGTCCACTTTGGTGGCAAAAACAAGGGGGCAGATTATTATCTCAATGCGGTTAGGTTAGGTAAGAGGGAGGTACAGCGAGACCTGGGTGTCCTTGTACTCCAGTCACTGAAAGTTGGCGTGCAGATACAGCAGGCAGTGAAGAAAGGTAATGGAATGTTGGCCTTCATAACAAGAGGATTTCAGTACAGGAGTAAAGAGGTTCGTCTGCAGTTGTATAGGGCTCTGGTGAGACCACATCTGGAGTATTGTGTACAGTTTTGGTCTCCTAATTTGAGGAAGGACATCCTTGTGATTGAGGCAGTGCTGCGTAGGTTCACGAGATTGATCCCTGGGATGGCGGGACTGTCATATGAGGAAAGATTGAAAAGACTAGGCTTGTATTCACTGGAGTTTAGAAGGATGAGGGGGGATCTTATAGAAACATATAAAATTATAAAAGGACTGGAAAAGCTAGATGCAGGAAAAATGTTCCCAATGTTGGGTGAGTCCAGAACCAGGGGCCACAGTGTTAGAATCAAGGGGAGGTCATTTAAGACTGAGCTGAGAAAAAACTTTTTTACCCAGAGAGTTGTGAATTTATGGAATTCCCTGCCACAGGCAGTGGAGGCCAAATCACTGGATGGATTTAAGCGAGAGTTGGATAGAGCTCTAGGGGCTAGTAGAGTCAAGCGATATGGGGAGAAGGCAGGCATGGGTTATAGATAGCGGACGATCAGCCATGATCACAATGAATGGCGGTGCTGGCTCGAAGGGCTGAATGGCCTCCTCCTGCACCTATTTTCTATGTTTCTACAGGGGAGCATTTTTTCTAAAATCAATATACAACACAGACAGGAAGTGGTCAAGATGAGACTTTTAATTATATAGATAGAAACAAAGTGTTGATAAACTCAGTGAGAAAGGCAGCATCTCGGGAGAACATGGATAGGTGATTTTTTTGAATTGGGAGCCTTCTTCAGACTGACCCAATAAACTCTGTCTATAAGCAGAAATAAAACTGGAAGTAGTCAACAGATCTTCTTGTGAATAAAACACAAACCAAAGGAATAGTTAGATCTTAATCTGGATGTTGAGCAGCCAGGCTGTTGTCTCTGCGTCAATGTCTCCCAGGCCATGAGCTCCCTTTGGTGGGTGGTAGAGCGGGCACTCAGAGATAACATGGTTGGCTGTCTGCTGTTCTGCTCCGCATTCACAAGCTGGGCTCTGGCGGAGTCCCCATCTCCACATGCTGGCATTGAAACGCCCAACTCCAGTACAAAGTCTGTTGAGCTTCACCCATGCTCCTCTGGGGAGGTCAGACCATGGACAGCTTTTTATCTGGTGAAGAGATGTAGCTGTGTGATGGAGATGAGGTCAGCAGACTCGGCAGCATTTGTGAAGGGCAAATCCAGTTAATACTTTTGTTGATAAACCTCCATCACCACCATTCAGGAGAATGGTCATTGATTGGAAATTGTTAACACTGCCTCATTCTTCATAGATGATACCTGCCTTGATGAATTTAGTTTAGTTTGGTTTAGAGATACAGCGCAGAAACAGGCCCTTCAGCCCACCGAGTCTGTACCGTCCAGCGACCCCCGCACACTAGCAATATCCTACACACACTGGGGACAATTTACAATTTTTTACCGAAGCCAATTAACCTACAAACCTGCACATCTTTGGAGTGTTGGAGGAAACCGGAGCTCCCGGGGAAAACCCACGCGGCCATGGGGAGAACGTACAAACTCCATACAGACAGCACCCGTAGTCAGGGTCAAACTCAGGTCTCTGGCGCTGTAAGGCAGCAACTCTACCGCTGTGCCATGTTCGAAAATGTTCTAGTTGTATTTCATATTTCCATAACCAAGGATTATTTACTTTCAGATAGTTTGGTCATATAGTAGGACCTTGCTTGTGTAAACTGCCCACTGTGTGCTTCCATGGCAACCACACTTCAACATCATTCCATTACTTGGAAAGTTCTTTGCGTCACCTTCACATCGCGTTAGTTGTCAGAATCCACGTCTGCTTGATAGTTTTGTACCTCAGAGCATACAGGCATAATTTACTTTTGCTTAGGTATTAATACTAATAGTTGAACGGCTGAAGGATCTTATTTCCTAAGTGGAACTAGTCATAGAGTGTAAATAGAGTCATAGAGTATTACAGTAGGGAAACAGTCCTGACATCGGTGGTGGAGAAGATGCTGGAGTCAATTATAAAAGATGAAATAGCGGCAAATTTGTAGAGCAGTAACAGGATCGGACCGAGTCAGCATGGATTTATGAAGGGGAAATCATACTTGACTAATCTTCTGGAATTTTTTGAGGATGTAACTTGGAAAATGAACAAGGGAAAGCCAGTGGATGTAGTGTATCTGGACTTTCAGAAAGCATTTGATAAGGTCCCACATAGGAGATTAGTACTGATACTGATATGGATAGAAAATTGGATGGCAGACAGGAAACAAAGAGTAGGGATAACGGGTCCCTTTCAGAATGGCAGGCAGTGACTACTGGGGTACCGCGGCTCGGTGCTGGGACTGCAGCTATTTACAATATACATCAATGATTCAGATGAAGGGATTCAAAGTAACATTAGCAAATTTGCAGATGACACAAAGCTGGGTGGCAGTGTGAACTGTGAGGAGGATGCTATGAGAATGCAGGGTGACTTGGAGCGGTTGGGTAAGTGGGCAGATGCAGTTTAATGTGGATAAATGTGCGGTTATCCACTTTGGTAGCAAAAACAGGAAGGCAGATTACTATCTAAATGGTGTCACGTTGGGAAAAGAGGAGGTACAGCAGGATCTGGGGGTCCTTGTTGATCAGTCAATGAAAGTAAACATGCAGGTGCAGCAGGCAGTGAAGAAAGTGAATGGCATGTTGGCCTTTGTAACAAGAGGAGTTGAGTATAGGAGCAAAGAGGTCCTTCTGCAGTTGTATAGGGCCCTACCTGGGGTATTGTGTGCAGTTTTGGTCCCCTAATTTGAGTAAGGACATTCTTGCTATTGAACGAGTGCAACGTAGGTTTACAAGGTTAATCCCGGGGTGGCGGGACTGTCATATGCTGAGAAAATGGAGCGCCTGGGCTTGCATACTCTGGTGTTTAGAAGGATGAGAGGGAATCTTTTTGAAACATATAATATTATTAAGGGTTTGGACATGCTAGAGACAGGAAACATGTTTCCAATGTTGGAGGAGTCCAGAACCAGGGGCCACAGTTTAAGAATGAGGGATAAGCCATTTAGGAGATGAGGAAACACTTTTTCTCACAGAGAGTTGCGAGTCTATGGAATGCTCTGCCTCAGAGGGTGGTGGAGGACGGTTCTCTGGATACTTTCAAGAGAGAGTTAGATAGGACTCTTAAATATAGCAGAATCAGGGGATATGAGGAGAAGGCAGGAATTGGTTGCAGACAGGAAACAAAGGTACTGATTGGGGAAGATCAGCCGTGATCACATTGAATGTCGGTGCTGGCTCGAAGGGCTGAATGGCCTACTCTTACACCTATTGTCTATTGCCTATTATCATCCATGCCTACCAAGAAGCTCATCCACACATATCTCCCATTGGTCTGTGTTTGACCCATCTTAGGACTGAGATGAGGAAAAACGTTTTCAGCCAGAGAGTCGAATTCTCTGCCACAGAAGACAGGGGAGGCCAATTCACTGGATGTATTCAAGAGAGAGTTAGGTATAGCTCTTAGGGCTAACCTAATCAAGAGATACGGGGAGAAAGCAGGAGCAGGGTACTGATTTTGGATGATCAGCCATAATCATATTGAATGGCGGTGCTGGCTTGAAGGGCCAAATGGCCTACACCTAACCTGCACCTATATTTTTCTTTTTTTTCTGTCTTTTCTATGTTTCATATCTCTAAATTGTTCCTGTCCATGCACCTCTCTTAAACCCATTGGAACTGCCGCAACTAAGGGTTACAGAGGAACATTTCTTGAAAAGAGTACATTTTGCTTGTGGAAGGACCATCCAGAAACCTGATAACAGAGGGAAAACAGGTGTATCAACATGATAGGTTTGGAGGGATATGGTTCAAACGCGGGCAGGTGGGATTAGTGTAGCTGGTACATGTTGGCTGGTGTGGGCAAGCTGGGCCGAAGAGCCAGTTTCCACGCTGTATGACTCTATAAGCTGTTCCTGAGTCTGGTGCTGCACGCTTTCAAGCTTCATGCTTTTTTCACCCTTTTACCTTCTTTAAACTTTTAGACTTTTGGAGATCGTGCATGGAAACCGGCCTTTCGGCCACCGAGTCTGCGCCATCCATCAATCACCCCGCACACTAGCACTAGCCTACACGCTGGGGACAATTTACAATTTACCGAAGCCAATTAACCTACAAACGTGCACGTCTTTGGAGTGTGGGTGGAAACCGGAGCACCTGGAGAAAACCCACGGGGTCAGGGGGAGACTATACAAACTCCGTACAGACAGTACCTGGAGTCACTATTGAACCCAGGTCTCTGGTGCTGCAAGGCAGCAACTCTACCGCTGTGCCACCATGTCACCCCTTCTGCCAGGCGGGAGCGGGGAGAAGAATTTGGGCAGTACGTTAAATGCCACCAGCCTTTGAAAGATGCCCGCATGCTGAATATAAATAAAGAAAAATCTAAAAATAAACATTCATCAGACCTAGTTGGCTGTTTAACCATTGAACTGATGAAGTGGCTTGGATCTGAATTAGTAATCTTAGATTAATATTGTAAACAATTACTCCACAGTTATCATTGCAGGCAATATGTAACATTGGCCTGTTTAATGTTATGACCATTATACAAATTAATAATTAATAAACTAAAATATAAATATGTTACACACAATTCACCATTACGCAGTTTTGCTGCGGCAGCAAGATTGCACTTGTCTCTTAAAGTGAACTATTACAAAATCCAATTACAGAAAAACAAGCTTCTGCTGCACCAATTACTGACATGGGAGCAATTTAGAACCCTAATTGTCTTTCTACCCATCGTCTTGCTGAGACAATGCTACAGTGGCATTTAAGAGCATGTTGGAAAATTTCGCTTTCACTGCTACTGCACATGTTGCATGAAACAAATTAACACATCCAGTAACCACCAACTCACAGCGTGGTGAAACCCATTAATTATTCCCCAGTGAATACTTTGAGGAAATAAGGTTCAGATTTTCAGCATGAGTACTAGGGAAGGAAGATTCACCTTTATACGGCAATAAGTGAAACATCCCATTATGGGAGGCACGGTGTAGTAGCGGTAGAGGTCCCGCCTTACAGCGGCAGAGACCCGGGTTCAATCCTGATTACGGGTACTGTCTGTACGGAATTTGTACATTCTCCCCGTGACCTGCGTGGGTTTTCTCCGGGAGCTCCGGTTTACTCCCACACTCGAAAGACAGACTGGTTTGTAGGTTAATTGGCTTGGTATAATTGTAAATTGTTCCTACTGTGTGTAAGATAGTGTCAATGTGCGGGGATCACTGGCTGGAGGGCCTGTTTCCGTGCTGCATCTCCAAACTAAATTAAACTATCCACAACGAGAAAGTGGCCCTGAGCTTGTATCTACCTCAATGGAGACCCCCCCCCCCACCCCCCTTACTATCTTCAATCGGACTTTACTGTACTTTATCTTGCACTGAACTTTATTCCCTTTATCATGTATCTGTACACTGTGGGCGGCTTGTTTGTATGTACAGTCTTTTAACTGACTGGTTAGCACGCAACAAAAGATTTCATTGTACCTCATTACATATAACAGCGCACAAAACTAAACTAAACTAAACTAAATCTGCCTCAGAACTAATGTAACATTTCACGTACAATGCATTACGCTGAGGCCCATTTGTTAATATCCTCTGAATCCAAGCATGAAACAGATATTGACACCACCACATACCTTAAACAGATTTCCACTGGAAATGCATTGAGCTGTCAGAGGAGGTAGTTGAGGAAGGATCTATAACACCTTTGAAAAATAGACTTGCCCAGTTATATGGATGGGAAAGGTTTAGTGGGATGTGGAATAAACATTGGCAATTAGGACTAGCTTAGATGGGGCATCTTGATTGGCACAATTGGGCCTCTACTTGCTGGAGTTTAGTAGAATGAGGGGGACCTCATTGAAACTTACCGAATAGTGAAAGGCCTGGATAATGTGAATGTGGAGAGGATGCTTCCACTAGTGGGAGGGTCTATAGCTAGAGGTCATAGCCTCAGAATAAATGGATGTTCCTTTCGGAAGATGAGGAGTTATTTATTTATTCAGAGCGTGGTGAATCTGTGGGATTTATTGACACAGAAGGCTGTGGAGGCCAAGTCAATGTTTTCATTAAGGTAGAGATAGATAGATTCTTGATTGGGATAGGTGTCATGGGTTATGGGGAGAAGGCAGTAGAATTGGGTTGAGAGGGGAAGTGACATCAGCCATGATGAATGGTGGAGTAGAATTGATGGGCCAAATGGCCTAATTCTGCTCCTATCACTTATGAACATGAACTTATGAATGGCCTGTCTGCATGCAATGAAGCTCAATGACTACTAATAGTCAGTTTATCAATCTCTATTTCACAAACGTTTTCAATTGTTGCAATCGAGAACTATGTAATTTGGCCCATCATAAGAAGAGAAGATATTGGAGCTGGAATAGGCCACATGGGCATTCACACCTGCTCAGATATTCATCCAGGTTATAGCTGATTTTCAACAATATCATTTCCCTGCACTAACCCCTTGCCGTTAATGTCTAGATATCTATTGATATTTGCTTCTGAATGCATATCATAACTGCGCCTCCACCATCTGCCAATGTAGAGAATTACATCAAGCCTCTCATTCTCTGTAGGGCGGAATATTTCTTCATCTTAGTCATACACGGCCAACCCCCTATTCTGAACTGTTCTCCACCCCAGTCATAAGTTCATAAATTCTAGGAGAAGAATGAGGCCATTCCGCCTTTCAAGAGAGTGTGGCAGCTCCCAAGGGTCGGGCCACCCTAACTGTCAAACCCCTCGGCACGGGAATGCTTCAGTCCAGAGGCAGCCCTTAACCAGAGGGATTAAAGGCAAGGGTTTTGGGTGCCATCTCTCTCTTGTGGACTTCCTTACGACACGGAAGGACATAATAAAAGGTACTTCCCACTACACCTGGGATCGTACCCCGACGTGATTTATTCTCCATCATGACGACAAATATAGCGTCAGGGGTCACCAATGTGGGGTACGATCCCGAAATCAAAGTGCGGCTACACCTCAACTTATCGCCCGCAAGCTAACGGACTGGTGGAGTGGTTCCACCGGCAGCTCAAGGCAGCACTGAAGGCGCGACTCTCCGGCCCGAACTGGATGGACGTGTTGCCGTGTGTCTTGCTGGGCATCCGGACTGCTCCTAAAGAGGACTTGACCTCATCATCAGTGGAGATCGTATACGGGTCGCCACTCACAGTGCCCGGGGAGTTCGTGCCGTCGGCGCCGGGGCAGCAGGGAACGCCCTCATCCACCCTAAAGCGCCTTCGCGAGCGAGTTGACAGGCTCGCACCCGTCCCGATGTCCCGTCATGGGACATTTTGCCCGCACGTGCCATCAGCCCTCCGGGACTTCCCCTACGTTTTCCTGCACCGTGATGCCCACCGGACGCCACTCCAGGGGCTGTACGAGTGCTGGAACATGGGCAGACGACCTTTGTGTTGGACATGGGGGGCCGGCCGGAGGCCGTGTCGATTGACCGGTTGAAGCCGGCACATCTGGACATTGACCAGCTGGTTGCCCGACCTCGGTCTCGAGGGCGCCCCCCTTCACAGCTCCCTCCACCTGTCACTCCACCTGTCCTCCCGCCGGTTCCTCGACCTGTGCCTCCGCGAGCCCCTCGGTCGGCTAACTTTCGCACGCGGTCTGGCCGGGTTGTGCGCCCGCCGGTGCGTTTCGTGCCTCGAGTTCTGGGGGGTTGGGGGGTCCTGTGGAGGCTCCCAAGGGTCGGGCTATCCTAACTGTCAAACCCCTCGGCATGGGAATGGTTCAGTCCAGAGGGTTCAGTTTTGGGAGCCATCTCTCTCTCGTGGACTTCCTTACAACATGGAAGGACATAATAAAAGGTACTTCCCACTACACCAGGCTTCTCGCTTTGATTTCGGGATCGTACCCCACAAGAGTTTGATTTAGCTCTTAGGGCCAAAGGAATCAAGGGATATGGGGGAAAAGCAGGAACGGGGTACTGATTTTGGATGATCAGTTATGATCATATTGAATGGCGGTGCTGGCTCAAAGGGCCAAATGGCCTACTCCTGCATCTATTTTCTATGTTTCTATGTTTCTATGTTTCTATCAAGTGTACTCCACCATTCAATTATGACTGATCTATCTTTTCCTCTCGACTCAATTCTCCTGCCTTCTCCCCATAACCCCTGACACCTTTAATAACCAAGAAATTGTCAATCTCCACCTAAAAAATAACCATTGATTTAGTCTTCAGTCTTGGACATCTCAGTCAGAGGAAACGTCCTTCCTTCCTGTACCTAGCCTTAATGACGTCTTGTATCTAGCCTGTTGAACCCTTTCAAAATGTTCTACGTTTTGTTGCTATCTGCTTTCCTCATTGTGCTCAATCTCATCACAAATGGCATATTTGTTATTGGCATGTTATTATTATTGTCACCAGACCAAGAAACAGTAAAAAACTTTGTGTTACATTCTATCCAGGTAAAAACAGCAACAGGGCAGCTGTGGTGGCACAGCGGTAGAGTTGCTGCCTTACAGTGCTTCCAGCGCCAGAGACCTGGGTTCGATGCCGACTACGAGTGCTGTCTGTACGGAGTTTGTACGTTCTCCCCGTGATCACATGGGTTTTCTCCTGAGATCTTCGGTTCCCTCCCACACTCCAAAGATGTATAGGTATGTAGGTTAATTGGCTTGGTGTATGTATAAAATTGCCCCTAGTGTGTGTAGGATAGTGTTAATGTACGGGGATCGCTGGTCGGTACGGATTCGGTGGGCCAAAGGGCCTGTATCTCTAAACTAAACTAAAAAGGTGAGTATAATCAAATCTTACATATACACAGTACTGTACGCTGTGAATGGATCAATTGTAATCATGTGTAGTCTTTCCACTGACTGGTTAGCCGCAACAAAATCTTTCCACTGTACCTCGGTACACGTGACAATAAACTAAACTGAGTTAAACTACAAGAGTACAAGTATACAAAGATCAAGGAAACAGAGTACAGAATATAGTGATACAGCTACAGTAAGAAGAGGAGTGGTGAAATATAAAGCCGTATGAAGGATATCGGTGGAAGGGTACAGGAGAAAAGAGAAAGAGGGGGAATAAAAGGGAAATGAGTCACTCGGGGATGGGAGATGAGTATACAAGGGAGGGGAATGAAGCAGGGTGACTGGGTTGGATGAAGGTGGAAGAAATGCGTTCCGTTGGGTTCATGGGATGTGCGGCAGGGGAAAGAGAGGGGGTAGGGGTGAGTATTACTTGAAATTGGAGAAATCGGTTCAACCCATTAGGTTGTAAGCTACCCAAGTGGAATAAGAGGCAAACATCCTCCATTTAGTGCGTGACCTCACTCTGACAATGGGAAGGCCAAGGACAGAAAGGTCGGTATGGTAATAAGAAGGCGAGTTAAAATGGTTAGCAACCGGGAAGACATTTGCAGATCAAGCGCAAGTATTCAGCAAAATGGTTGCCCAGTCTACTCTTGGCCATGCCAATGTAAAGGAGGCCACACTTGGAGCACTGAATACAGTGAATGTTAGAGAGATGCACTTGAAGCTCTGATTCACCTGGAAGGTCTGCTGAGGTCCCTGGGTGGAAGTGAGAGAGGAAGTGTACATCTCAAGAGAAGTCAAGAGTCAAGAGACGTTTATTGTCATGTGTCCCAGATAGGACGATGAAATTGTTGCTTGCAGCAGCGCAACAGAATATTGTAGGCATAAATACATAACAGATCAGTGTGTCCATATACCGTAGACCATATATATATATATACACATAAATAGAAAGATTAAACGAGAACTTACCAGTTTGAAGTTTTTAATCTTTATTTTATGAGAAGTTGCGATGAGGGATTACGCGAAGAAGCCCGTCAGCCCACATGCGCGTCAACCTTCAAAGCAGCGGTGTGAGATCACAGAAACAGTTGCTGAACTGATTATAGGAAGATTCGAGAACTAGAACTATCACATGATCTTTATGAGAAGAGGGTTGGGAGTGGAGGGCACGTAATCCCTCATCGCAACTTCTCATAAAATAACGATCAGACTTCAAACTGGTAAGGTCTTGTTTAATCTTTCTATTTTACTTCGAAATCACGTGAGTGACTACGTGAAGACTTTAAAGCTCTGTGATTTCATGCTGTGAACACGAGTCCATGCAACACACAGCATTAGTTGACCAGAAATGATTGAAAAGATAATGCATTCAGACATGACATAGATTTAAAATGTGCTGATGCTTTTAATAAACAAATAATAATAATAATAATAATAATAATAATAATAATAATAATAATAATAATAATAATAATAATAGCGATCCCTTACATCCGGGAAAGCAAATTATTGAACAGAACTTAAAATTGGGTTGGCAAACGAACCCGGCCTGGCAATCGGTTTATTATGTAAGGATTGAAAAGTCTGCTCATGTCACTAGGATGCGGTCCAGCGGAACCTCCATGAACCTCGCTGCTGAAGTTGTTGCAGCCCTGGTGGAGTGAGATTTAAAAACATCAGTGCCCACTCCTGCACAAGCCAATATATGTCTTATCCATCTGGAGATGGTCTGCACTGATACCCTCTTGTGTGGTTTTTTGTGGCTAATGAACATTGCCAGCTCAGTGCCCCTAAAATTCTTTGTAGCCTTAAAATGTTGAATATGTGTGACAACACACAATCTATGGTCCATTGGATATGCCAAAAATTCCAGCTTTAGACCTAACACCCCCATCTGCTTTGTTTGATTAGCTCATTTACATAGAACGTTATTTTGTTGGTAGATATAACCATTCTGTCCAGCCGTAGCTTATGCAATGACTGGAAGCGTTGCGCTGAAACTAGCGCCATGAGCATAACTACTTTATGTGTGAGCCTGACCAAAGATAAGGATGTAGCTGGAGCCCACCGGCGAAGCAGTGGTAACACAATGGTAACATCCCAAACCTCTGTGTACCTGGGCCTGGGAGGATTTGTGTTAAAGATACCCTTCATAAATTTGGATATCAGTGGGTGAGACCCGACAGTGTGGTGTCCCGATCCCAGCAACAAGTATGATAACAAGGCACTTTTGGCACAGTTAATGGCACTATAACTTAATCTTTTGTCAAAGAACAATTTTGAAACATCAGTTATCCGTGCCTTATCATATGTTATGTTAGAATTTAAACAAAACACTTCCCATCTCTTGATGTAGGAAATGTACTGCTACTTGGTGCTATCCCACCAAGCTGCAGTGATCATGTCCACTGTTCGCTCTGACAATCCGAGCCCCAGGAAAGGTCTTGTTAAAGTCTGCAAATCAATAAATTGATTCTATCATTCAGAGGGTGGCCTTCCCGAGTCACGGGATGCACCAGCAAACTTTTGTGTTTAGAAATAACCATATAAGGTTGTATTAGCATTCCCAACATCAGCGGGAACCATGGCTGCGTAGGCCAGTCAGGCACTACCAAAATGCCTGAAACGGAATCTTGCTGGATTTTTTGGAAGCACTGACTGATGAGGCAAAATGGAGGAAAGGCACAAAAGAACATTCCTCCCCAGTGTAACGAGAATGTATCTATCGCCACTGCCCCTATGTCTGGCTCCCATGCAACATATTTTGACAACTGGTGATTGAGCCTAGATGCAAACAAATCGATATCCAGTGTTCCATACTGAGCAACAATGTTGTTAAATACTTTGTGATCCAACATCCATTCTGTGTTGTCATTAAATTTGCATGACCTGGTGTCCACCACCATGTTAAACCTACCTGGCAAGTAGGTAACTGAAATCCAAATGCTTTTTTCAATACACCATTGCCAAATGAGGTTAGCTTAACTATCACAGGATACTGACTTGATTCCACCCATGTGATTAATATATGCCACCGCTGTAGTGTTATCAATTTGTAGTTAAACATGCAGATTATGCATATTCCCACAATAAGCCTTTAACCCATAAAATGCCCCCAGCATCTCCAGATAGTTGATACTATATAACTGAAGAATTGATAACTCATGCACATCCCATCTGCCACCGCAACGAGAGATAGAAACATAGAAACATAGAAATTAGGTGCAGGAGTAGGCCATTCAGCCCTTCGAGCCTGCACCGCCATTCAATATGATCATGGCTGATCATCCAACTCAGTATCCCGTACTTGCCTTCTCTCCATACCCTCTGATCCCCTTAGCCACAAGGGCCACATCCAACTCACTCTTAAATATAGCCAATGAACTGGCCTCAACTACCCTCTGTGGCAGAGAGTTCCAGAGACTTACCACTCTCTGTGTGAAAAAAGTCTTTCTCATCTCGTCTTAAAGGATTTCCCCCTTATCCTTAAGCTGTGATCCCTTTGTCCTGGACTTCCCCAACATCGGGAACAATCTTCCTGCATATAGCCTGTCCAACCCCTTAAGAATTTTGTAAGTTTCTATAAGATCCCCTCTTAATCTCCTAAATTCCAGAGAGTATAAACCGAGTCTATCCAGTCTTTCTTCATAAGACAGTCCTGACATCCCATGGAATCAGTCTGGTGAACCTTCGCTGCACTCCCTCTATGGCAATAATGTCCTTCCTCAGATTTGGAGACCAAAACTGCATGCAATACTCCAGTGTGGTCTCACCAAGACCCTGTACAACTGAAGTAGAACCTCCCTGCTCCTGTACTCAAATCCTTTTGCTATGAAAGCTAACATACCATTCGCTTTTTCACTGCCTGCTGCACCTGCATGCCTACTTTCAATGACTGGTGTAACCATGACACCCAGGTCTCGCTGCATCTCCCCTTTTCCTAATCGCCACCATTTAAATAATAGTCTGCTTTCCTGTTTTGCCACCAAAGTGGATAACCTCACATTTATCCACATTTATACTGCATCTGCCAAACATTTGCCCACTCACCCAGCCTATCCAAGTCACCTTGCAGTCTCCTAGCATCCTCCTCACAGCGAACACTGCCCCCCAGCTTAGTGTCATCCGCAAACTTGGAGATATTGCCTTCAATTCCCTCATCCAGATCAGTTAATATATATTGTAAATAGCTGGGGTCCCAGCACTGAGCCCTGCCGTACCCCACTAGTTACTGCCTGCCATTGTGGAAAAGACCCGTTTACTCCTACTCTTTGCTTCCTGTTTGCCAGCCAGTTCTCTATCCACATCAATACTGAACCCCTAATACCGTATGCTTTAAGTTTGTATACTAATCTCTTATGTGGGACCTTGTCGAAAGCCTTTCTGGAAGTCCAGATATACCACATCCACTGGTTCTCCCTTATCCACGCTACTAGTTACATCCTCGAAAAATTCCACAAGATTCGTCAGACATGATTTACCTTTTGTAAATCCATGCTGACTTTGTCCAATGATTTCACCACTTTCCAAATGTGCTGCTATCCCATCTTTAATAACTGACTCTAGCAGTTTCCCCACTACCGATGTTAGACTAACTGGTCTGTAATTCCCCGTTTTCTCTCTCCCTCCCTCTTAAAAAGAGGGTTACATTTGCTACCCGCCAATCCTCAGGAACTACTCCAGAATCTAAAGAGTTTTGAAAGATTATCACTAATGCATCCACTATTTCCTGAGCTACTTCCTTAAGTACTCTGGGATGCAGCCTATCTGGCCCTGGGGATTTATCGGCCTTTAATCTATTCAATTTACCCAACACCACTTCCCGACTGACCTGGATTTCACTCAATTCCTCCTTTGACCCACAGTCCCCTGCTATTTCAGGCAGATTATTTATGTCTTCCTTAGTGAAGACGGAACCAAAGATGGTATTTGTAGCTCCCCATCCTTGAGCACTAGCATCAGTTTGTAATATAACTGAAGGTTTACTGACCCAAATGTTACTGGAGCAATGCTGTTGGTGAGCACTTCGGGACCAGTGATCACAATACCATTAGTTTCAATATAATTATGGAGCGAGTCAGAACAGGACCTAGAGTGGAGATTTTTGATTGGAGAAAGGCTAACTTTGAGGGAATGCGTGAGGATTTTAAAGGAGTGAATTGGGACACTTTGTTTCATGGGAAGGATGTAGAAGAGAAATGGAGGACATTTAAAGGGGAAATTGTAAGAGTACAGAATCTTTATGTCCCTGTATAGGTTGAAAGGAAATAGTAAAAATTGGAAAGAGCCATGGTTTTCAAGGGAAATTAGACACTTGTTTCGAAAAAAGAGAGATATCTACAATAATTATAGGAGGCATGGAGTAAATGAGGTGCTAAAGGAGTATAAAGAATGTAAAAAAGAATCTTAAGAAAGAAATTAGGAAGGCTAAAAGAAGATATGAGGTTGCTTTGGCAAGAAAGGTGAAAGTAAATCCAAAGGGTTTCTACAGCTATATTAGTAGCAAAAGGATAACGAGGGATAAAATTGGACCATTAGAGAACCAGAATGGACAGCTATCTGCAGAGCCAAAAGAGATGGGGGAGATATTGAACAATTTCTTTTCTTCGGTATTCACCAAGGAGAAGGATATTGAACTCTGTGAGGTAAGGGAAAAAAGTAGAGTAGCTATGGAAACTATGAGATTCAAAGAGGAGGAAGTACTGACACTTTTGAAAAATATAAAGGTGGATAAGTCTCCAGGTCCTGACAGGATATTCCCTAGGACATTGAGGGAAGTTAGTGTAGAAATAGCAGGAGCTATGACAGAAATATTTCAAATGTCATTAGAAAACGGGAATAGTGCCGGAGGATTGGCGTACTGCGCATGTTGTTTCCATTGTTTAAAAAGGGTTCAAAGAATAAACCTAGCAATTATAGACCTATTAGTTTGACGTCAGTGGTGGGCAAATTAATGGAAAGGATACTTAGAGATAATATATATAAGCATCTGGATAAACAGGGTCTGATCAGGAACAGTCAACATGGATTTGGCCTGGAAGGTCATGTTTGACAAAACTTCTTGAATTTTTTGAAGCAGTAACTAGGGAAATTGATTAGGGTAAAGCAGTGGATGTTGTCTATATGGATTTCAGTAAGGCCTTTGACAAGGTTCCCCATGGAAGTTGGTTCAGAAGTTCAATCTTTGGGTGTTAATGGCGGAGTAGCAAGATGGATTCAACAGTGGCTGAATGGGAGATGTCAGAATCAAATACACAGGACTAGATGTTAAGAAGTCCCTTATGCCAGTAGGTGGGGAGCATTTCACGACATTCATTGATTGCTGAGAGTGGTCGACGCTCAACATCAGGGGGGGTACGTATACGTATATCTTGGCCTGGGTAAACCTTCAGGACAGCTGGGCACAGGACACATCATCAGTAGTGTACCCTTGCATCACTGGGTGTTTCGGCCTTTTATCACTATAACACCCTCCACAAGGGCGGCCCGCTGCAGGATGATCAGCCCTCAGCGTGTGTCCCCGTGTCAAACTGCCTCAAAGATTCACCATGACGCATTTGGGGCCCAGCATGGGTCTTTCCGCTTGAGCCAAATCCAACAGCTGCTTCTTTCCAGCCGCGTCTGAGAGTGATCTTATGGTCTTCTGCCGGAGCCTGACCGTGGATTCCAAGCTCCTTCAGCAGTCTGATGGTAGATGACGCAACAAATCCTCTGCATCCCACTTCAACTGGATAAACGTTTGATGTTCCAGCCACGCTGCGTTGCCTCTGCTGCAAGCTCTGTGTAGCGCAGCTTCTTACGCTCATAGGCCTCCACAACAGAGTTCTCCCATGGAAACTGTGAGCTCTATGATGTAAGCAGTCTTCTGTGTGAAAGGACCAGAACACCAAACTGGCCTGAGGTTGGTTGAAGCAATTTTCAGGTGGAAAGATTAGTTGTCGGCCGATGTCCGCCCAGCATCCTCCAGTCATGGGCCCTGCATAGGTTTCCTTCTTCTGATCTAGTGGAAGGATGTTTCGGTGTTTTCTGTCCTTCTCGGACAAAGGTTGTCGCCCTTAAGTGGGAGGGTTTGCCTTGCTCTTGGGAGGCAAGGAGTTGGTCGCACACAGCCTGTTCTCAGGGCTGTTGCCAGGCTTTTTTAATACCTGATTATGCCTCCACGTGTATCTCCTTGCGTGAGGCTGGTCTTGCAGCCTACCATGATGTGTTTGAGGGTCGGCTGGAGTTGGGCAGAGGGCACAGGCTGGATCCTCGCCGTACCACGGATTGAGGTTCTTTGGTGATGGGATGGGACGTCGTATGTCGCTCTGATGATGAAGCTGATCTTGCTTGATTCCATTTTTCCCAAAGTTCTTTCCAGCTGATCTTCCTCCGCTCCAACACCTTCCCACTGCATCCATTGCCCCTGTTTTGGCAAGAGAGACTGCCCTTTGCACTTCTTGCGGCCTCCTCCTGTCGCCGCACCTCCTCCAACCACCAATGTCCTCCGCTCTGATGTTGTGGCCTTTCGCCAAGTTGGTTTACTTGTCGTAAGGCCAAAGCCTCCTCTTCCCTGCTGCACTTGCCCCACGACGTCTTTGTGCCTCAGGGCTGATGAAGCTTGCTGTACTGCATTCAGATGGGTGTCCACTTCCGGCCGGTTACTAGGGCGGCGCAACAGCACTGATGGTCTTGTCTCTAGAGTCCCTCAGTGTCATCTGGAGTCTTACTTTGGAACACTTGTATTCCTCTGTTAGACTAGTGAGAGGTAGTTCCAGGACCCCTTTTGCCATAGAGCCGATGTTAGTTAGACATCGTGGGACACCGAGCCATTTCTTCGCGTATGAAGTTATGGTTCGCTCCATCTTCTCCACAGTTGTTATTGGAGCTTCATAAAACGGTCAGTGGCCACATTGTCCGAGGAAGGAGTCCAAACTGTAGGCACCAGAGCTTCAGTTTCCCAGGCAGTAGGGTCTGATTGATGATCTCCAGGCCGTTGACAATTTCTTGCCTTAGCTGTTGCACCTGCTCTTGTCCTTGAGGCTTGCATTGTACCATCTGCCCAGGCTTTTTTACTGGCTGCTCAGACACTGTTGGTATTAGGTCGTCACCGATGCAGAAACCTTGTGTCTCTAAGCACCCCCTTAACTATGGAGATGCTTCGAGACTTACTTTGGTTTGGATTTTCATTCGGGCCCACTTGATGTTCTCCTGCAGCTTTCCAAGTAGCCGCTTGGTGCATGCTGCAGTAAGTGGTTATTGTTGTCATATTCGTCCATGTATGCCCTGATGGGTGGCAGACGGAGCCCAGCTCTGGTTCGTTCACCGCCCACCACCCATTTTGAGGCCCTGGATGATGACTTCCATGGCCATTGTAAAGGACCAAGGGTGAGACTGTGCAGCCTGCCATGATGCCTACTTCCAAGCGCTGCCATGTTGTACTGAAATTCAGCTGTTGTGAAGCACAGCTGCAGGTCTTGGAAATAGTTCTTGACCAGTGTGATGATGAGCTCAGGTACATGGAAAAAGGCAAAAGATTCCCAAAGGAGTTCATGTGGAACTGAACCAAATGCATTGGCCAGATCGAGGAAGATCACATGTAGGTCTCATCTTGTCCTTCTTAGCTGCTTGGATCTGGTGCCAGATCATGCTTGTATGCTCCAAGCAGCCTGAAAAACCTGGAATTCCTGCTTTCTGTACAGATGTATCAATGTACTTGTTTGTTACCAGATAGGTGGATAGCCTTTGTGATACAATGCTGAAAAAGAATTTTCCCTCGACGTTGAGGAGACATATTGGCCGGAATTGGCTGATGTCTGATGCATCCTTTTCTTTAGGTATTAGTATGCCGCCGGCCCTTCGCCACACCTTAGGTATTGTTTTGCTTCTTCCACACCACCCTCATGAGCTTCCATAGAAAGCGTAACACATCCGGTGCATTCTTGTATAGGCTTGTATGGTACTCCCGTTTGGCCCCGGAGCTGATGCTGCTCTTGCTCGCCGGACAGTGTTCTCTACCTCTTTCCATTTCGGAGGGCTGGTGTCCAGGTTGAATTCAGGTGGTTGAATAGGTGGGATGTCATGTGGGATGACTAACTTCTCATGCCTTTTCGTGTCTTGGTGGGCCTTTTCCAGGTGTTTCCTCCAATTCTTGTTTTGATGTTTTCAAAGTTCCACTTTTTTCCTTTGCGAAGAGGTCTTTGATGAACTTGAAAGGGTCTTTGTAGAACCGTGTTCTTGTGTGTTCTTTTATTCTTGCGAAGTTTCCTCATGTTTCTCTGCTTTTCGCAAGGTTGCCAATCGCTCTTGATGTCCTCTTGGAGTAGCATGAGACCTTCTCTCTCTGCGTCAGTTGCTTTTTTCCATTGCTTTTTTCAACTGTCTCCTCTCTCTGATTAGCCTCTCGATCTCCTGCTGCCTCCTGGACTTGATTGGTGTTGGTAACTTCTTTCCACCTCTCCCTTTACTTACCCCAAACCGTTCTTCTCCATAGCTGTAGATTATGTTGCCCATCCTTTCAAGCTTTTCCACTGCTGTGCCCACTTGTTGCTCCAAGAATGTATAAGGTCACTGTTGACCGTCTCCCACTCTTTCTTTTCAACAGCTTTGGGCCACTTCACTCCAGGTTTATGCCCATTGATCTTTCCCTCCAATGGAGGTCTTTGTAGTTGTTGCGTGGGCTCCTCCACCGGCATTTCTGTGCTTGTATCACCCTCTTCAGTGACATGGGTGCTGATGCTCTGCGAACTTTGGTTTGTGTCCCGTCGCTGTGCTTCATTCGACTGATTTGACTGGTTTGCTTCGTAAGAAGTACTGGTCAATGCGAGGCCCATGTCTCTGCTCTCTCAAGCACTTTTTTCTCCCTTGGTGGATCTTCAAGCCCATCATTGGATGGTTTGGAGTTTGTAAAATGTGTGCAGGATAGTTTTTTGCTGCAGTACATAGAGGTATCGACCAGAGAAGGGCAGTGCTGGACCTCCTGTTAGGAAATGAGGCAGGTCAGGTGACGGAGGTATGCGTTGGTGAGCACTTCGAGACCAGTGATCACAATACCATTAGTTTCAATATAATTATGGAGAGAGTCAGAACTGGACCTAGGGTGGAGATTTTTGATTGGAGAAAGGCTAACTTTGAGGGAATACATAAGGATTTTAAAGGAGTGAATTGGGACACTTTATTTTATGGGAAGGATGTAGAAGAGAAATGGAGGACATTTAAAGGGAAAATTGTAAGAGTACAGAATCTTTATGTCCCTGTTAGGTTGAAAGGAAATAGTAAAAATTGGAAAGAGCCATGGTTTTTTTAAGGGAAATTGGACACGTTTCGAAAAAAGAGAGATATCTACAATAATTATAGGAGGCATGGAGTAAATGAGGTGCTAGAGGAGTATAAAGGATGTAAAAAGAATCTTAAGAAAGAAATTAGGAAGGCTAAAATAAGATATGAGGTTGCTTGGCAAGAAAGGTGAAAGTAAATCCAAAGGGTTTCTACAGGTATATTAATAGCAAAAGGATAACGAGGGATAAAATTGGACCATTAGAGAACCAGAATGGACAGCTATCTGCAGAGCCAAAAGAAATGGGGAGATATTGAACAATTTCTTTCTTTGGTATTCACCAAGGAGAGGATATTGAACTCTGTGAGGTAAGGGAAAAAAGTAGAGTAGCTATGGAAACTATGAGATTCAAAGAGGAGGAAGTACTGACACTTTTGAAAAATATAAAAGTGGATAAGTCTCCAGGTCCTGACAGGATATTCCCTAGGACATTGAGGGAAGTTAATGTAGAAATAGCAGGAGCTATGACAGAAATATTTCAAATGTCATTAGAACCGGGAATAGTGCCGGAGGATTGGCGTACTGCGCATGTTGTTTCCATTGTTTAAAAAAGGGTTCAAAGAATAAACCTAGCAATTATAGACCTATTAGTTTGACATCAGTGGATGGGCAAATTAATGGAAAGGATACTTAGAGATAATATATATAAGCATCTGGATAAACAGGGTCTGATCAGGAACATCAACATGGATTTGTGCCTGGAAGGTCATGTTTGACAAAACTTCTTGAATTTTTTGAAGCGGTAACTAGGGGAATTGATGAGGGTAAAGCAGTGGATGTTGTCTATATGGATTTCAGTAAGGCCTTTGACAAGGTTCCCCATGGAAGGTTGGTTAAGAAGGTTTCACAATCTTTGGGTGTTAATGGCGGAGTAGCAAGATGGATTCAACAGTGGCTGAATGGGAGATGTCAGAGAGTAATGGTGGATGCTGTTTTGTCAGGTTGGAAGCCGGTGACCAGTGGGGTGCCTCAGGGATCTGTGTTGGTCCACTGTTGTTTGTCATGTACATCAATGATCTGGATGATGGGGTGGAAAATTGGATAAGTATGCAGATGATACTAAGATAGGTGGTATTGTGGATAATGAAGTAGATTCTCAAGTCTAACAGAGAGATTTGGGCCATTTGGAAAAGTGGGCTGAAAGATGGCAGATGGAGTTTAATGCTGATAAGTGTGAAGTGCTACATCTTGGCAGGACAAATCAAAATAGGACGTACATGGTAAATGGTAGGGAATTGAGGAATGCTGTGGAACAGAGAGATCTAGGAATAACTGTGGATAGTTCCCTGAAGGTGGAATCGCATGTAGATAGGGTGTAAAGAAAGCCTTTGGTGTGCTGGCCTTTATAAATCAGAGCATTGAATATAGGAGTAGGGAAGTAATGTTAAAATTGTACAAGGCATTGTAAGACCAATTCTGGAGTATGGTGTACAATTTTGGTCACCTAGTTATAGGAAGGATGTCAACAAAATAGAGAGAGTACAGAGGAATTTACCAGAATGTTGCCAGGGTTCCAGCAACTATGTTACAGAGAAAGGTTGAACAAGTTAGGTCTTTATTCTTTGGTGCGCAGAAGGTTAAAGGGGGACTTGATTGAGGTCTTTAAAATGATGAAAGGGATAGACAGAGTTGACGTGGATAAGCTTTTCCCATTGAGGGTAAGGAAGATTCAAACAAGAGGACATGACATGAGAATTAAGGGACAGAAGTTTAGGGGTAACGTGAGGGGAACTTCTTTACTCAGAGGGTGGTGGCTGTGTGGAATGAGCTTCCAGCAGATGTGGTGGAGGCAGGATCTATTTTAACATTTAAAAGTAAAGTGGATAAGTATATGGACGTGAAGGAAATGGAGGGGTATGGTCTGAGTGCAGGTAGATGGGACTAGGGGAAAACAAATGGTCGGCACGGACTGGAAGGGCCAAGAGGGCCTGTCTCCGTGCTGTAATTGTTATATGGTTATATGGTTATAATGCTGAATATTGGTCGTCCACCATTGTAATTCTGATATAATTCAGCAGGTAATAGCATAGGTCTGTTAAAATGACCTAAATGGTACTTGATTGCTTGTTCCTTTGCATGTTGTAAATTCTGATAATGCAAAGGCACAAATTGTGCAACTGGAAAAACAGCCACTATTTTGCCAATTACACTAGCCACCTGTTGTGTAGATGGCTGTTCCATAACAACAAGGTTGTTACATGCTTCTATTAATTCTAATCTCTTGCCCCAGGGCAGAGTCACAGACATATCAATAGAGTTAATGGTAAATCCCAAATAATTAATAACTCTAGTTGGTATCAAGTTGGATTTAACTAGATGGATGAGAAACCCCAATTTCTCAAATATTAGTTTCGTGGCTGAAGCAGCTAATTTAGCCAAATACAGCATTTTACCTATAATTAGAATGGGGCATAACAATGTGTTTTTGAGCTCTGAGCAGCCCAAGAACCGGCTTTAATAATTTGGTAAATAACCTGGGAGCTGGTTAACCCATTAGGTAACGCTTTAAACTGCCATAGTTGCCCCATCCAACTAAATTTCAAATATCTCCGGTGATCCCTGTGAATGGGATCTGAATAGTATGCATCTTTGAGATCGATGCATGCCAGAAAGCATCCTTTGTAAATCAGTTGTTTGGCAGTAACAACGTTTTCCATTTTTAAATGTCTATACTGCACATGTGAGTTAAGTTGTGTTAAATCAAGGATGATCCGACATCCTCCATCTTTCTTTTGTCTAGAGAAAATATTGGAGATGAATTGATGATGTTCATGACTTCTCGATTACCCCTTTTGTGTGAAATGTATGAATTTCTGCTTGTATATCCAAACCTTCTTGTTTGGAATGACTAATTGCCCGACTTGGTGTATGTTGTGTGGGTGGCAATGAATTAGGAAGAAATTCAATTTGGAACCCTTGTATACTGTGCAGTATAAACGGATCTGATGTTATCCACCGCCATTCGTGCAAAAACAAGTGCAATCTACCACCAACGTGTAACTGGTCCACACACCCTATGTTCCAGAAAGAACCAGACCCACCTACCTCCATGGTTACCGGTGGTCTTATGGAAGGCCCAAAGGCCCCTGATATGGGTTCTATTTCCGTCCTTGTGGTTTGGAGGGTAGGACTGCTGGGGTACGAGGATTGCACATTTTCCATGCCGGCCGGCCTGAGCCTTGGCCTAATAAAGACTTCTGCCCAGAAAAATCAACTTTCGAACTTCCACCAGTTTCAGCGAACCGCTTATTGCTGGTGGAGGCGGAGGGGTGTTGTCGCTGAAACAGTGAAGCTTTGCTCGTCGTGGGTGCCTTGATTAACCCGACAGCTTTTGCTTTCTCATCCAGGTCTTTTACTTGTTTGGGTAGGTCTTCCCCGAACAGAAGATTCGGTGGCTGGACATTGCTGGACTTACATAGGCCTGCAAATTTTGGATTTAAGGCAGGCCTGATGGCGTTCTTTCTGAAGCAGTTAATTTTGGAGTGTGCATTGCACATTAATGCCAGGGCATCCTGCTGGACGTCCGACAATGACCCGCCATCCACAGATCTGGCAAACGCCGTGATGCCTGAAGCAAGTAATTTTAAAATTCGTTGGAGTTTCATTTCCTGGGCCTTTATGTCCCCTCCAATGTATCCCCAGATAGAACTGTTGACTGCCGGCACTTTTAGGGATGCACAATTTACAGGTGTATGGTATTTCGTAGCAGTTTCACCCATAACCTGTTCTTGTAATTGATGTGACGTGAGGTAGTTGATGCTGGAAGCCAGCTCTTCTTGCAGCGGCTCCCCTGTTTGCGAGGGTATCGCAAATCTCGATGCTATGGCAGACAATTCTTGTTGAGCCTCACGTATGTCATGCATCCCAGTATGTTCCACCGACATACCTCCGAATTCGGAGTCAGTCATATACTGACCCCTGACACTCCCCACCTCAGTGGGAGACATTAAGCAGTCCTGGACCAGGTGCTGCCGCAGGCACGAAAGGAGACCTGCGCTGATATGTCTCCGTGTCGCGGAGCATATTATAATGGAACATCCTCTCCATGAGGTGCTGCATCCGGGATAAACGCCCGAAGACGCTATCCATGGTTGTAGGAGGGGAATCCTCCTGGCCTGACTCGTCTGAGTACACATGCCTCTCAGACTTACGTTTGGCTTTGCCCCCTTTCGGGGTTGCCAAAGTACTTTGGGCAAGCACCAAGTCTGAAGTCGCTGACCACACTGTCAGCGACTAGGACGGCGAAACCGACGGCCGCCGGCTACCTGCACTCCCGCTGTCCTCCGTAGCCGGTTTCCCCGCGGCCCATGTGGGTTTTGCCCTGGATTTATCCATCATCCATCAGCAAACACTGTAAAGAGAAGATTTCCACAAAAAACACGACCTCAGAATAAGGTTGAAACTTACCTGCGAGGTTTTAAATTGGATATTGGATACAAGAATGGATATAAACAAATGTCATGAACTTTCTGCTTTTAAGATATATTGTCTAAACTGTTCAGCATTTTCAGTTTTGTTTAATTTAGTTTAGTTTAGTTTAGTTTAGTGTTGATTCACTAAGAGTGTGAAAACAGGCCCTTCAGCCTAACAAGTCCATGCCAACCATGATCACCCATACTCTAGTTCTATCCTATACACTAGACACAAATTACAGAAGCCAATAAACCTACAAGACTGCACATCATTGGTATGTGGAAGGAAAACTGAGCACTCGGAGAAAACCCACATGGTCAAAGGGGGAACGTACAAACTCCGTACAGACAGCACCCGTAGACGGGATCGAACCTGGGTCACTGAAGCTGTAAGGCACCAACTCTGCTCCTGCACCACTGTGCCATCGTTTGGATGAAACATTAAACTAAGGCCCCCTCAGTGCCTTGTGCAGGGAGAACTGCAGATGCTGGTTTATACCGAAGACAGACACAAAATGCTGAAGTAACTCAGCGGGTCAGGCATCATCTCTGGAAAGAAGGAATAGGCAACGTTTCGGGTTGGAACACTTCTTCAGACTGAAAGAAGGGTTCTGACCCAAAATGTCACCTATTCCTTTTCTCCAGAGATACTGCCTGATTAATCTGTCTTAATAAACATGGAAGTAGCTATTAAAAAGAAGAGTTGCAGAATTATCCCTGGGGTCAAATGCAATAATTATCCCTTAGCTGACATTTTGAGAACAGGTTGCCTGGTCATTATATGTACACACACACACACACACACACACACACACACACACACACACACACACACACACACACACACACACACACACACACATACACATACACATAACACATACACATACACATACACAACACATACACATACACACACACACACACACACACACACACACACACACATATATATATACATACATATATACATACATATATACATATATATACACCTTCCTATTAAATCATTCCCCTCTCACTTTAAACCTGTGTCCTTTTGTTCTTGATTCCTGTACCTTGGGTAAAATATTGTGCATTCACCCTATCTATTGTCCTCATGAATTTATACACCTTGAAATATTGAACAACTTGAGAGGTCTGAGACGGATGTGAATTATAGTAATGCAAATCTATTTTTGCTTTTTTGCTATCAGGTAGAGAAATGAAACACACACTGTTTCATTTAATATATAGACATCAGACAAGATCTGACCTTCACTAAAGTTTGAACGCTATCAATAACTACGATAGCACAGCTCTCAGAGCTCAAAGAGTTCTTGTTCTTGGAATTTTATGAACATGATCATGTTCATAATTGTTCTATGAATTGACAAGACAATTGAGATTATAATGTCGCAACAGTGGAAGAATTACATTTCCTTTGATTTAACCAGTAGAGCCCCATTCATAAATATGAGATTGGTGTAGTTACAAGCTTACCTTACAAACATTTGTTAAAAAGCAATGTTCAGTAAACAAAAAATGATAACGTGTAGGAAGGAACTACAGATGCTGGTTTAAACAGAAGATAAACAATCCAAATTGTTTTTATAAATACATAGGTAACTAGAAAAAGGGTAACTGGAGAGAGATAGAAAAGGGTAACTAGAGAGAGATAGTGGGACCTCTCAGGAACCAAAGTGGTCACCTCTGTGTGGAGCCACAGGAGATGGGCAAGGTACTCACTGAGTATTTCTCGTCTGTATTTCCCAAGGAGAAAGATAGTAGGATGGAGGAATTTGGTGCAGTCAATTGAAGTGTCTTGAGAGCAGTCAGTGTTACTGTCGAAGAAGTACTGAAGGTATTATGCTAGGCAAATCTCCAGGGCTGATCAGATATGTCCAAGGACATTGTTGGAATCTAGAAGATGTGACCAAAAAGGTCAATGAAGGCAGAGCTGTAGATGTTGTGTACATAGTCTTCAGTAAGGTGTTCAATTGGTTCTGCATGGTAGACTGCTCTGGAAGGTTAGATCGCATGGCATCCAAGGAGAGATAGCTGAATGGATAGCAAATTATCTCCATGGAAGGAAGCAGAGGGGGATGGTAGGTTGCTTCTTGGACTGGAGGCTTGTGACTAGTTGTGTGCATCAAGGTTCAGTGCTGTGCCCTTTACTGTTTGTCATCTACATCAATGGTTTAGATGAGAACATACAAGGCAAGATTAGCAAGTTTGCTGATGATACAAAAGTGAGTGGTTTTGCAGATAGTGAAGATGGTTGTGAAAGATTGCAGCAGGATCTGGACCGATTGGCCAGGTGGGCAGAGGAATAGTTGATGGAATTTAATACAGAGAAGTGTGAGGTGTTACATATTGGAACGTAGAACAAGGGCAGGACCTACACAGTAAATGGTATGCCTTTTGGGAGTGTTGTAGCAAATAGGGATCTAGGAGTGTAGGTGCATGGTTCCTTGAAGATTGTCGCAGGTAGAAAAGTTGGTGAAAAAGGCTTTTGGCACTTTGGCCTTCATCAGTCAGAGAATTGAGTATAGACGTTGGGAGGTCATGTTGTAGTTGTATTAGATGTTGGTTACATTTCTTTGTCTAATTTGGAACCAGCAAAGCATACAGGAACAAGATCAATCCTTTTGGCTTGGCTTGCCTCCACCACAATTGGAAGCATGAAAATCAAACTAGTCTGTTGTATCCTCAACACATTGTTAGGAAGCATCTGAATAATAAATTGATTCAGGCGTTTCCTGTGCCTGTTTCCTATTTATCTGTTCTGTGGTTACCAGAATGAAAAGAAAATTTCAATAATCTATAAACCCAGATGAAATGACTGGAATTTAGATAAAAACGGATTCCCAAAAGCATTGTATTGTAACGGGAATTATTTCTGCTGCAGAAAGTACCTTTTAATCATCTACTTCTGTTCTGCTCTATGGCTTTGGGACATAATTGTGATGCCTCTCTGGTGATTGCTGTTCCATAATCTAAGTTCCACAAAATCTTATTCATTAGTTTTATTTTCTCATTTCATTGAGCAGCACTACATCCTTTACAAAGTGTATTTATAAGCAAATCTATATTTCTGCTGGTTGGAAACGCAAGGAACTACAGATAGTTATTGTTTAAGAAGGAACTGCAGATGCTGGAAAATCAAAGGTAGACAAAGATGCTGGAGAAACTCAGCGGGTGAGGTAGCATCTATGGAGCGAAGGAAATAGGCGACGTTTCGGGTCGAGACTCTTCTTCTGACTGATGTGGGGGTGGCGGGGGGGGGGAGAAGAAAGGAAGAGGTAGAGACTGTGTGCATATAGTAAGTGAGAGAAAGTTATAGAGGGATGGAGTCATATAGTGAGACCGATAGTTATTGAGTCAGAGAGTCATACAGTGTGGAAACATGCCCTTCAGCCCAATTTTCCCAAGCCGACCAACATGCCCCATCTACATTGCTCCCATCTGCCTTGGTCCACAACAAAATGTTAGTATACGGGGGGGAGGGGGGGTGGGGTTACTGGGGGTCGGTGCAGACTCCGTGGGCTGAAGGGCCTGTTTCCATGCTGCATTTCTAAACTGAACCAAACTAAAATTAAACTTTATTCAAGACCTGGAGATTTATCGGTGTACTGTGCGCATATTTCTGCTGCTTTTTCTGCATACCAACATCGACTAAAGGTCAAAAGCCCGTGCCAGCATCCTGATGTTTGGTTTATTGGCATGAAATGTTAACTCAGTTTTCATCAACATTGCGTGACCTACCTTACCTTATATACCCCTCTTGCTTTACCTCTTGTTCTTGAGTTTGACTTTATCATATTTAATTGTAGTACTATCTGATCTGATACGGTAGCAGGTAAAGCAAAGTTTATAATGCTGAAGCTTTATAAGGCACTGGTCTGACCGCACTTGGAGTATTGTGAGCAGTTTTGGGTGTACGTCCAGAGGAGGTTCTATATAAAGTTCTATTTACATTCGGCACGGACTGGAAGGGCCGAGAGGGCTTGTTTCCGTGCTGTAATTATTATAGGTTTACAAGAATGATCCTGTGTATGATTGGTTTAACATATTATGAACGTTCGATGGCTCTGGGCCTATACAGACTGGGGACATCATTGAAACTTATAATGAAATAATAAGTTTAATAAACTTATAACGGAATAATGAAAGGCCTGGACAAGGTGGATGTAGAGAGGATGTTTCCACCAGTGGGGGAGTCTAGGATCAGAGGGCATAGCCTCAGAATAAAAGAAAATACCTTCAGAAAGGAGGTGAGAAGCCGTTTCTTTAGTCGGGGGATGGAGAATCTGTGGATTTCTTTGTCACAGAAAGAAGTGGAGGCAAAGTCAATGGATATTTTTAAAGCAGATAGACTCTTGATTAGCAGGGGGTGTTGGGAATTACGGGGAGAAGTCAGGAGAATTAGGTTGAGAGGGAAAGATAGATCAGCCATGATTGAATGGCAGGGTAGACTTGATGGGCAAAATGGCCTAATTCTACTCCTATAGCTGGTGAACATATGAATATTTACAGAATGTTTGTTCTCACTACAAATGATGTAACAGGCTATGGGACTTCCGAAAGTCATAAAAAATGACAAATTAAGGTTGTTCTATTTAAAGTTCTATTTACATTTTCTTATCTGCAGTGCAATTGATCTAATTAATCTAATCTTTCTAACTATCTGTCCGTTTTTAAATGTATTTGCATGATAAGAGTGTCTCTGCTGAGGCCAGCATTTCTTACCCATTTTTAATTATCCTTGAGAAAGTGGCGGTGAGGCATCTTCTCAAATCTCTGCAGTTCACTTTTAGTTTAGTTTAGATTAGTTTAGAGGTACAGGGGCTGTCCCACTGTGGCGACCGAATTGGCGAGTTTAGCTGAGGCCTCGAGTATGTGGGGACTACTCTCGAGCATGAAGGAGAGTTACAAAGACCTCCTAGGTCCTTGTGTCGACCAGGCTGCAAGTATGTCAAGGACAAACTCTTCCAAACTCACCAATTAAGTCGCCGCAGTGGGACAGCCCCTTTACTCCAGCAGTTCCGTCCATCTTCGAGGAGGAAGTAAATGTTTTTACTTCAGTCTGAAGACGGAGTCTGACACAAAACATCACCTATCCATATTCTCCAGAGATGCTGCATGACCGGCAGAGTTACTCCAGCAATGTGTGTCTTTTTCTTTGGTAAACCAGCATCTGCAGTTCCTTGCTTCTGAATATATTTAGTGGCAGATTGAATGCTAAACAGGTAACTTGCTTTGCCCTGGATGGTGCAAAATGTATTTCCATAGGCAGCACCGGAAATGAAGAGTAGAAAGGAATTGCGGAAGATAGACACAGCATGCTGGATAACTCAGTGGGACTCGCATGGGTCTCGCATGTGTCAGAACGTGTCCAAAAGATTCTGATAAGGGAGGGAGAGGAGCCTGATGTTGTGGTACACATAGGTACCAATGACATAGGCAGAAAAAGTGACGAGGTCCTGAAGGGAGAATTTAGGGAGTTGGGGGGAAAGTTAAGGAGAAGGACCAAAAGGGTAACGATTTCAGGATTACTGCCTGTGCCGCGTGACAGTGAGAGTAGGAATGAAATGAGGTGGAGGATAAATGCGTGGCTGAAGGACTGGTGCAGTGGGCAGGGATTCAAGTTTCTTGATCACTGGGACCTCTTTTGGGGAAGGCATGATCTGTACACAAAGGACGGGTTGCACTTGAACCCGAGGGGGACCAATATCCTGGCAGGGTGATTTGCAAAGGCTACTGGGAGACTTTAAACTAGAAAGGCTGGGGGGAGGGACTCGGGTAGAGGGGGCTAGGGGTCAGGGTGTGGGGCAAGAGGCAGAGAAGGGAAGCACACGGACCTAAAATGTAGGCGAGAAAGATGAAAAAGATAATACAGAGAATAAGGGATGGTGGGTTTCTAAAATGTGTATATTTTAATGCTAGGAGCATTGTAAGTAAGGTGGATGAACTTAGAGCCTGGATTGACACCTGGAAATATGATGTTGTGGCAATCAGTGAAACATGGTTGCAGGAGGGCTGTGATTGGAAACTAAATATTCCAGGATTTCGTTGCTTCAGGTGTGATAGAATTGGAGGGACCAGAGGGGGAGGTGTTGCATTGCTTGTCAGAGAAGATATTACAGCAGTGCTTTGGCAGGATAGATTAGAGGGCTCGTCCAGGGAGACTATTTGGGTGGAACTGAGAAGTGGGACCGGTGTAGCAACACTTTTAGGGGTGTACTATAGACCGCCAAATGGGGAGCGAGAATTGGAAGAGCAAATATGTAACGAGATAGCAGATATTAGTAGTAAGCACAAGGTAATGATTGTGGGAGATTTCAATTTTCCAAAAATAGACTGGGAAACACATTCTGTAAATGGGCTGGATGGTTTGGAGTTTGTAAAATGTGTGCAGGATAGTTTTTTGCAGCAGTACATAGAGGTATCGACCAGAGAAGGGGCAGTGCTGGACCTCCTGTTAGGAAATGAGGCAGATCAGGTGACGGAGGTATGCGTTGGTGAGCACTTCGGGACCAGTGATCACAATACCATTAGTTTCAATATAATTATGGAGAGAGTCAGAACTGGACCTAGGGTGGAGATTTTTGATTGGAGAAAGGCTAACTTTGAGGGAATGCATAAGGATTTTAAAGGAGTGAATTGGGACATTTTATTTTATGGGAAGGATGTAGAAGAGAAATGGAGGACATTTAAAGGAGAAATTGTAAGAGTACAGAATCGTTATGTCCCTGTTAGGTTGAAAGGAAATAGTAAAAATTGGAAAGAGCCATGGTTTTCAAGGGAAATTGGACACTTGTTTTGAAAAAAGAGAGATATCTACAATAATTATAGGAGGCATGGAGTAAATGAGGTGCTAGAGGAGTATAAAGGATGTAAAAAGAATCTTAAGAAAGAAATTAGGAAGGCTAAAAGAAGATATGAGGTTCCTTTGGCAAGAAAGGTGAAAGTAAATCCAAAGGGTTTCTACAGCTATATTAACAGCAAAAGGATAACGAGGGATAAAATTGGACCATTAGAGAACCAGAATGGACAGCTATCTGCAGAGCCAAAAGAGATGGGGGAGATATTGAACAATTTATTTTCTTCGGTATTCACCAAGGAGAAGGATATTGAACTCTGTGAGGTAAGGGAAAAAAGTAGAGTAGCTATGGAAACTATGAGATTCAAAGAGGAGGAAGTACTGACACTTTTGAAAAATATAAAAGTGGATAAGTCTCCAGGTCCTGACAGGATATTCCCTAGGACATTGAGGGAAGTTAGTGTAGAAATAGCAGGAGCTATGACAGAAATATTTCAAATGTCATTAGAACCGGGAATAGTGCCGGAGGATTGGCGTACTGCGCATGTTGTTCCATTGTTTAAAAAAGGTTCAAAGAATAAACCTAACAATTATAGACATATTAGTTTGACATCAGTGGTGGGCAAATTAATGGAAAGGATACTTAGAGATAATATATATAAGCATCTGGATAAACAGGGTCTGATCAGGAACAGTCAACATGGATTTGTGCCTGGAAGGTCATGTTTGACAAACCTTCTTGAATTTTTTGAAGCGGTAACTAGGGAAATTGATGAGGGTAAAGCAGTGGATGTTGTCTATATGGATTTCAGTAAGGCCTTTGACAAGGTTCCCCATGGAAGGTTGGTTAAGAAGGTTCAATCTTTGGGTATTAATGGCGGAGTAGCAAGATGGATTCAACAGTGGCTGAATGGGAGATGTCAGAGAGTAATGGTGGATGGCTGTTTGTCAGGTTGGAAGCCGGTGACCAGTGGGTGCCTCGGGGATCTGTGTTGGGTCCACTGTTTGTTTGTCATGTACATCAATGATCTGGATGATGGGGTGGAAAATTGGATAAGTAAGTATGCAGATGATACTAAGATAGGTGGTGTTGTGGATAATTAAGTAGATTTTCAAAGTCTACAGAGAGATTTGGGCCATTTGGAAAAGTGGGCTGAAAGATGGCAGATAGAGTTTAATGCTGTTAAGTGTGAAGTGCTACATCTTGGCAGGACAAATCAAAATAGGACGTACATGGTAAATGGTAGGGAATTGAGGAATGCTGTGGAACAGAGGGATCTAGGAATAAATGTGCATAGTTCCCTGAAGGTGGACTCGCATGTAGATAGGGTGGTAAAGAAAGCCTTTGGTGTGCTGGCCTTTATAAATCAGAGCATTGAATATAGGAGTAGGGAAGTAATGTTAAAATTGTACAAGGCATTGGTAAGGCCAATTCTGGAGTATGGTGTACAATTTTGGTCGCCTAATTATAGGAAGGATGTCAACAAAATAGAGAGAGTACAGAGGAGATTTACTAGAATGTTGCCAGGGTTCCAGCAACTATGTTACAGAGAAAGGTAGAACAAGTTAGGTCTTTATTCTTTGGAGCGCAGAAGGTTAAGGGGGAACTTGATTGAGGTCTTTAAAATGAGGAAAGGGATTGACAGAGTTGACGTGGTTAAGCTTTTCCCATTGAGGGTAGGGGAGATTCAAACAAGAGGGCATGACATGAGAATTAAGGGACAGAAGTTTAGGGGTAACGTGAGGGGGAACTTCTTTACTCAGAGGGTGGTGGCTGTGTGGAATGAGCTTCCAGCAGAAGTGGTGGAGGCAGGATCGATTTTAACATTTAAAAGTAAAGTGGATAGGTATATGGACGTGAAGGGAATGGAGGGGTATGGTCTGAGTGCAGGTAGATGGGACTAGGGGAAAACAAATGGTCGGCACGGACTGGAAGGGCCGAGAGGGCCTGTTTCCGTGCTGTAATTGTTATATGGTTATATGGTTATATGGACAGGCAGCATCTCTGGAGAAAATGAATAGGTGACGTTTCAGGTCGGAAGTCTGAAAGCTCGGTCTGAAGAAGGGTTCCGACCCAAAAAGTCACCTATTCCTTTCTCCAGAGATGATGCTTAACCCACAGAGTTGCACCGACAGTGAAGTGCCTGAACAATTCTATCATAGCATATAGCTTTTTATAACATTTGAAACATTAATATCACCCTCTATCAATTTTAATAGTGTACCTATACACATTGGGGGGTTGGGAGATGATAAGATAAAAATCCACCATTAAAAAGACTAGGGTTACACAAAAAGCTGGAGAAACTCAGCGGGTGCAGCAGCATCTAAGGAGCGAAGGAGATAGGTGACGTTTCGGGTCAACATCACCGTCTACATCTCTCGTTTCCCTGATCCCTGACCAGTCTGAAGAAGGGTCTCGACCCAAAACGTCGCCTATCTCCTTCGCTCCTTAGATGCTGCTGCACCCGCTGAGTTTCTCCAGCTTTTTGTGTAACCCTCGATTGTCCAGCATCTGCAGTTCCTTCTTTAAAACATTAAAAAGACTAGATTTTGTTTATAATTTAAATTAAAGTAAAATTTGCTTTACAATGTGCAAAAATCATTTCTAATCAGTTTGGTTCAGGATTTTGAAATCAGGCATTGGTGAGGCATTTAGAATATCGTGTTCAGTTCTGGGCACCATGTTATGGGAAAGATATTGTCCATAGGGGAAAGGGTTCAGAAAAGATTTACGAGGATGTTGCCAGGACTAGAGGTGTGAGCTATAGGGAGAGGTCGAGTAGGCTGGGTCTCTATTTCATGGAGTGCAGGAGGATGAGGGGTGGTCATATAGAGACATACAAAATCAGAGGAATAGATCGGGTAGATGCAGAATTTCTTGCCCAGAGTAGGGGAATCGAGGACCTGAGGTCATAGGTTCAAGATGAAGGGGAGAAGATTCAATAGTAATCCGAGGGGTAACTTTTTCACACAAAGGGTGGTGGGTGTATGGAACAAGCTGCCAGAGGAGGTAGTTGAGGCTGGGACTATCCCATTGTTTAAGAGACAGTTAGACAGGTACATGGATAGGACAGGTTTGGAGGGATATGGACCAAGTGCAGGCAAGTGGGACTAGTGTAGCTGGGACATTGTTGGCCGGTGTGGGCAAGTTGGGCCAAAGGGCCTGTTTCCACACTGTATCACTATGACTCAAGGCTGCTGACATTTCTAAAAGACCCAAAAGAATAGAATCTATTGGGATAGCTGTATAAATTGTGGTTTTTCGCTTGCCTTTTCGAATTCTGATTAACTTTGGCCTTGAGGTGGAAAGATGAATCCTTCAGAGAAATGCAAACCAGAAGAAAGAAATAACCCTCCTAGGCAGTTATTTAGCAGCATAACTAGAAAGGGTGATTGTTATGAGTGATTGCAGATCCACTTCTGGGACCAGCACGCAGTCACCTGTCTTGGGCACCATCTTGAGCCATCATAACTAGAGAGAGATCCTGAGCAATCATTTGCCATGTTGGAGATGCCGGACTATCTTCAATCGGACTTTACTGGACTGGATAGCACACAACAGAAAGCTTTTCAATGCACCACGGTACACGTGACAATAAACTAAACTGAATTACTACGAGTGTTAAAGAGGCATGCTGGCCTTCATCCGTCAGTACAAGAGCCAGGAGGCCATGTTGCAGCTTTATGAAAGTGATTAGGCCACATACAGAGCATTGCGTGCAGTTCTGGCCGCTTCTTGAAGGAATGATGTGGAGACACTGCAGACGACGATTATCAAAATTCTGCCTTGGTTAGTTTGGATAAACTTAGATTGTTTTCTCACGAGCTTCAGAGGGGGGAGGAGAAAGCTGATAGAAGTTTATAAAATTACAAGAGGCATAGATGGGATTGTTGGAATCTTTCTCCGAGGGTGGAGATGTAAAATACTAGAGGGCATAGTTTTTAAGGTGAGAGAGGGAAAGTTTAAAAAAGATGTTTGGGGCAAGTTTTTTACAAAGAGTGGTAGGTGCCTGGAATGGACTAACACAAGTGGTGATGGAAGCAGATAAGATGGTGGTGTTTAAGTGTCTTTTAGACAGGCATATGAATGTCCTTCCCCATGGATTGTTACCTTGTCGTGGTGGAGAAGCTTGTGTGGACCTGAGATCCATGCCGTCTGGAGCTATGCTCCTGGTAGGGCCACCCATGGCGGTAAGGTCGAGGGGGAGGTCTCTGACAAAGAGGAATCCAAACAAGACCTCAATGGTGGAACAGGCGGAGGACGATGGCTGACCTTAGTGGAGCGTCACAAGGGCTGGGAAGGCGGATGAAGGCTGCTGCAGAAAGTGGTCTCCAGTCGCCTTGGACACCATGCCACTGGATCCTGACCCAGATCTGTCAAGCACCATGGGGTGACTGTCTGTGCGCCTGTCTCCCCACGTGAAACAAAGTCACACACAGGTGTCGGCCATATAGGGAATGGAACACAGGAGGCAACCATGGTCAGCCATGACTGAAAGAGGCCTAAGAATGAATGTGCAAAAAATAATTTCTTTAGTTCATAAGTTCAAGGAGCAGAATTAGGCCATTCGGCCCATCAAGTCTACTCTGCCATTCAATTTTGGTTGATCTATCTTTCCCTCTCAAACCCATTCTCCTGTCTTCACCCCTTAACCCCTGACATGCTTGGGGCATATGAATCACATACAGGCAGAAAGGATTAGTTTAAGTTAATATCATGTTTTCACAGACAAAATAGGTCAAAGGCCCTGTTCCCGTGCTGTACTTCTCTATGTTCTGTATTCTGCACATCATCTCACTAACAGCCTTGCACAGAAGGCTAATACATCGAAGAGACATGCATTTTATTTTTCAGAACTAGAAACTTGCAGTCAGTTAGGTCAATACCTGACGGAATCCCACTCGTCAATAAGCTTACAACATCTGAACCTGTGTGATTGCACTCGAGAGAGTTCACCTCGGACTCTGTCTCTTAAATACCGCAAATTGCAACGGGGTTCCTGAAGAAAATTCTAATTCTCTGCTGCTGTGGTGACAACGGTGGCTCCGTCGATAGTGCTCGTTTAGTTGAGTTTAGTTTCGAGAAACAGCGCGAAGCAGGCCCGTCGGCCCACCGACTCCGCGGCGACCAGCGATCCCCAAGCTTGCACATTCTCCCTATGACTTGCGTGGGTTTTCTCCAAGATCTTCGGATTCTTGGAGGTTAATTGGCTTGGTATATATGTAAAATTGTCTTTCGTGTGTGTGCAGGGTAATGTTAGGGTACAGAGATCGCTGCTCGGAGCGGACTCGGTGGGCTGTAAGGTCTGTTTCTGCGCTGCATCTCTAAACTAAACTAAATTAAAATCCAAAGATACAATTAGTGTATTTATGCGGCATTTGGACACTTAACTGGAAGGAAACAGTCCTAATAAGATTAGTGTGGATGGGCAAAGAGGTTGGCATAGATCTGGTGATGCACAGGGCCGTATGCCTCTATGAGAGTGCCTTCCAGAAAACAAAAGTATTTATTTTGTTGCCAATTAAATCTTTGTCTCCTGGCTTCTAACACCTCTTCTAACAACTAGAGACAGGTTCTCTTTAATTACTAAGGAATATGTCACAAAGGAAATATAGTGTGGAGGCTTTCGTTGGGATTCCAACGGGTGTATGAGATCATAAATGAAATAAATAATGTACAATTCTGAAAGACGTTGGTAAGACAGACACTGAGAGGCTTTATCCTGTGGTTGAATTCTGGTCATGAGTCTTACGGGTGGTGTTGGTGGTGGGAATCTAAATATTGGCCAGTTTGGACAGCATGTGGAGATATTTCTTTACTCAGCGGGTTGTAAAGTGGTGGGATAATTTCCCCAGCTCAGTCAGATAATATGTTCGAGGTTAGGATCAATGAAATTACTGGTTTGGAGGGAAACAGCAGGGTGCTCGGGTGGTAAAGGGAATATCATAGAAACATTTCAAATTCTTCAAGAATTGGACAGGCTAGATGCAGGGAACATGTTGGGGGAGTCCAGAGCCAAGAGGGCACAGTTTAAGAATAAGGGGTAGGCCATTTAGGACAGTGATGAGGAAAAACCTTTTCACCCAGAGAGTTGTGAATCTGCGGAATTCTCTGCCACAGACGGCTGTGGAGGCCAATTCACTGGATGTTTTCAAAGGAGAGTTAGATTTAGCTCTTAGGGTTAAAGGAATCAAGGGACATGAGGAAAAAGCAGGATTGAGGTACTAATTTTAGATGTTTAAGAAGGAACTGCAGATGCTGGACAAAAATGGTGAGAAAATCAGCAGGTGATGCAGCATCTATGGAGCGAAGGAATAGGTGACATTTCAGGTCGGGACCCTTCTTCAGACTGATGTGGGTATGTGGGGTGGGGGAGGGGGGTGGGAAGAAGAAAGAAAGAGGCGGAGGCAATGGGCTGAGGGACAGCTTTATCCCTCTTTCCCCTCCCCTTCCTAGCTCTCCCTCAGCCCACTGTCTCCGCCTCTTCCTTACTTCTTCCTGTCTCCCCCAACCCCACATCAGCCTGAAGAAGGGTCTCGACCCAAATTTCTTGTCACCTATTCCTTCGCTCCATAGATGCTGCCTCACCCGCTGAGTTTCTTGAGCATTTTTGTCTACTTACTGATTTTGGATGATCAGCCATGATCATATTGAATGACGGTGCTGGATTGAAGGGCCGAATGGCCTACTGCTGCACCTATTTTCTATGTTTCTATGTTTCTATGAATGTAGTCAAAATCAATAAGAAGAGCAGAAAGAAGCAGCTGTATGTCCTGTATATTGCTCTAATCTTGTTTGCCAGCTACCTGGGCCTCTCTTCTCCCCCTCCCCCATCTGCACAAGAGAATTTGCTAAAGGGGAAGGACAATTTAATTCTTCAACACAGAAAGTGCAGGGCAAGTTTTGTTTACACAGAGAGTGGCGGATGCCTGGAACAAGCTGTTAGGGCTGGTGTTGGAGACATATATACGATAGTGGCATTTAAGAGGCTTTAGGACAGGTTCACATGGATATGCAGTGAGTGGAGAGATATTGATTGTGTGAGTGGATATGCAGTGAGTGGAGAGATATTGATCATGTGCGGGCTGAGGAGACTAGTTTAGTTTAGTTTAGTTTAGTTTAGTTTAGGGATACAGTGCGGTAACAGGCCCTTCGGCCCACCAAGTCCGCGCCGACCAGTGACCCCCCGCATATTAATACAAGCCTACACTACACAAAGGACAATTTATACCAAGTATACAAACCCAAGCCAATTAACCTACAAACCTGTATGTCTTTTGAGTGTAGGAGGAAACCGAAGATCGCGGAGAAAACCCACGCCATCACTGTCCTTCAGCAGCTCACCTTCAACCTTGACTCTCAGCTTTAAGACTCAGCTGTGAACCACAGGGGAAAAAAAGGCCTTCAACATGATCCCCTTGCAGTTATCCCAGGGAAGACCTTCCCAATACTCTGTGTGGAGATCAGCAGCTCGTGAAATTAAGGTCTGTATGTGGATCGAGGTCACTGGTGAATTGTTGTCAGGGTGCTTTGTCATTTTGCTATTAACTCACCATGACACAAAGACTCAGATCTCACTCAATCGCTCATATCAAACCAATTTTAAAATGTGTCCTATTATGTAGCCCAATACGATGCCTGCTGTCGAAAATAGGGTTTTGTCAGGAAGTTAATGAGTGGCTGCCTTGTTGTTGAATTGATGATGAAACTTGTACAGAAATATGAAGCAAGCACTCATGATTAGTCGCACTATTGGTTTCACGGATGTCTCAGTAACTGCTCATGCACAAACACCGCCACGATGGATGGTCAAAATCATTGAGCTGCAACCTCTTTCAGTGCATTCAACACACAATGCTACAGCCTGAGGATTACTACTGGCTAGAACATCACTGAACCAGCCAAATAAATATCATGGCCACATGACTCTGTCATGTGATAACAATCCTGTGCACGCAAGATAGGCGCAAAGTGCTGGAGTAACTCAGCGGGTCAGGCAGCATCTCTGGAGAGAAGGAACGGGTGACGTTTCGGGTCGGAACCCTTCTTCAGACTGAGAATCGGGGGAGGGATTCTGGAGGTATTAAAAGGGTTCAAAACAAATCAGAGCCATCACTGATGTCCAAGGATAGGTGGAGCCCACAATGGTCCATTGTTGGCTGTGGTATAGATGATAATGAAGGGATATATGAATGCAAACAGTGGAACTAGCAGGCCAATTAGTATATCCCTTTGTTACCCGCATCCTGCAGTTCCTTCCTACACACTATGCGTGCATTTACCTCCTGAAAGCCTAACGCAAATCCTTTCCTTCATTTACAAGGAATGTGATGGGACACACTCCAGTTATCTGGATGAATGCATTCAAGCAATGCTCTGCCCATACAATGTAAAGCAACTGCTTGTCCGGCACACCATCCATCTCCCACAATGTTCATTCCCTTCACTACCAGCCACTGTTGTTGCAGTGTGTACCATCTACAAAATCCACCACCTAGAAGCACATGGGCTGAAGGTGACACCAAGTGCTCCAGAGATGTTGTCCGGCCAACTGAGTTACTCTGGCACTTTGTGTGTGTCCATTTTTGTAAACCAGCATCTGCAGTTCCTTGTGTCTGCAAGGACTAAAGGTGTGTGGATTCACTTCCAAGAATTAACCACCTGACTTGATTTTTTCATTGAGTATTTTCAATGGTTGCTGAGCCAAAGTCCTTATCTCTCCCTTTACACGGGAAAAACTTCACCAGTGGAGTATACTGCCTCCTACAGGTCAAGTGTGAATAAGCTACAAATGCTGGTCATGACAATGGCTGCCAGATTCCACAAGTGAATAAATAAATATTATTACATCTGTTCAATGTGCATTCATCAGCAGGGTTAACATAGATTCAGAAAAATGTACAAAAGTAAACCTGTGACAAAGGCAAGAATATCAACACATCAATAAAATATAAGAACAAAAAGTACATCAGTTCATGAATGAATGTTGAAAAGTAATCTCTGACATGATGAGGAGGTGTGTGGTTGACATTTGTTTCAAAGACAGGAAGAAAAGAAATCTCAGCTTCTAAGACTAATTATGGGTTTTTTTGGTATCACATTCATCTGCAAGTTAATCAAGCTTGACAGCTTGAGAACAATCACCCAGCCATTGTTGCGGCCACATGAAATCTGGCACATTTCGTCTTTCTGAACCTCTTCCCTGGGCTGTGCCTGTCAGATAAGCTTTGCCTTGATAGCATAGTTACCTAGCTTGTCAAGCCCTGATGTGAACAACCTGCCTCTCACCTGCTCTTGTTTGCTTCCCTCCTCACTGTCAGCCATTGTTGGCCCAGTGGAGAAGAAAACAGCAACTGCCCAACCTCTCCATTAGAAGGAATAGAAATCTGAATACAATAGTAGGAGAATGCAGAATTAGGCCATTTGGCCCATCAAGTCTACTCCGCCATTCAATCATGTTTGGTCTATCTCTTCCTCCTAACCCCATTCTCCTGCCTTCTCCCCATAATCCTTGACACCTGTACGAATCAAGAATCTATCCATCTCTGCCTTAAAAATATCAATTGACTTGGCCAATTGATTTAAAGCTCATTTAATGCAGTTGGGCTGAGGATGTGGCGAGGATGTTTCCACTAGTGGTGGAGTCTAAGACCAGAGGCCACAGCCTCAGAATAAAAGAACGTACCTTTAGAAAGGAGATGTTGGCAATTTCTTTAGTCAGAGTGTGGTGAATCTGTGGAATTCATTGGCACAGACGGCTGTGGAGGCCAAGTCATTGTGTATTTATAAGGTGGAGATTGGCAGATTCTTGATTAGTAAGGGTATCAAAGGTTATGGGGCGAAGTCAGGTGAACGGTGTTAAAAGGAAAAGATAGTCAGCCATGATTGAATGGTGGAGTAGACTCGATGGGCCGAATGGCCTAATTCTAATCATATGATTTATGAACTAATTAACTTATTGGGCAGGAGGTACAGAAGCCTGACGTCACAGACCATCAGATTACTAACCTAGGGAGGCACAGTGGCGCAGCAGTAGAGTTGCTGCCTTGTAGGTCCAGAGGACGTGCAAACTGACAGCACCCAAAGGCAGTATCAAAGCAAGGTATTTGGCCCTGTGAGGCTACAGCTTCATTGACTGCACCACTGTGCTGCCTTTCCTCTGGTATATTTTTCATTTCTTTTAATTCTATGTCTGTTCCAAATCACCTTGGATTCTTGGGTTGATGAGATAGATTGGGTAGCTAATATTAAGCAGGTTAGGCCTATACTGGCTGAGAACTTTAGACTTTAGAGATGCTGGGTGGAAAGAGGCCCTTCGGCCCATTCGAGTCCGCGTCGACCAGCAATCCCCGTACTCTAGCACTATCCTACACACTAGAGACAATTTACAATCTTACCAAACCCAATTAACCTACAAACTTGCAAGTTTTTGGAGTGCGGGAGAAAACCGGAGAACCCAGAGAAAACACTCACTCACAGAGAGAATGTACAAACTCTGTACAGACAGCACCCATAGTCAGGATCTAACCCAGGTCTCTGGCGCAGTAAGGCAGCATGGAAAGGTCTACTGCTGCGCCACAGTGCCTCTCAGTCTGAAGAAAGGTTTTGACCCGAAACGTCACCCATGCCTTCTCTCCAGAGATGCTGCATGTCCCGCTGAGTTACTCCAGCTTTTTGTGTCGATCTTCGGTTTAAAGCAGCATCTGCAGTTCCTTCTTAAACATGTTGAGTGGGCTTGACAGGTAAGATTCTAGGAGGTTCTTTCTCCTGCGAAGGGAATTGATAACTGGGCATTATTTCAGATTAAGGATCGCCCTTATAAGCTGCAGACGAGGAGGAATTTATCTCCTTAGAAAGTCAAGAATCGTTGCAATTTTCCACCCCAGAGATCTGACATGAAAGTGGAGCTGAGGCCAAAAATATATCATCTGTGATCTTACTGGAGATGGAGTACATGCCTATTTCTGCGTCTTTTTCTTATGTTCCCTTGCCCACAGCTGCAAGCCGACTGCTGCATGGATCAGAGCTCTGTGTATGGGGAAATGTGATAAGGGAATCTTAAATAGGCACTTAAATCATTTGGCAGTAATTGGTTATTATAGCCAAGTGTGAGAAAATAACAAACTGGAGAATATCAACCTGAGTCACATTCACAGGCAGAAAAACAGAGCTGGAAATGGATGGCTGCACACAGGAGTTTTTGCGTGGATGCCATAACACTGAAATGGTTGGTATCATAGAGTCATATAGTCTTACCGCATGGAAACAGGCCCTTCGGCCCAACTTGCCCACACCGGCCGACATGTCCCATCTACACTAGTCCCAGCCTGCCTGCGTTTGGCCCATATCCCACTAAACCTTTCCTATCCATGTTCCTGTCTAAATGTTTCTTAAGCCGCAATAGTGCCTGCCTCAACTACCTCCTCTGGCATCTCATTCCATACACCCGCCACCCTTTGTGTGAAAATGTTACCCCTCAGATTCCTAATAAATCTTCCCCCCCCCCCCCCCCCCCCCCCCCCCCCCCCCCTCCCCCCTCTGGTTCTTGATTCCCCTACTCTGGGCAGGAGGCTCAGTGCATTTGCACAATCTATTCCTCTCATGATTTTGTACATCTCTATAAGATCATCCCTCATCCTCCTGTGCTCCAAGGAATAGAGTCCTAGCCAGCTCAACCTCTCCCTACTGCTCAGGCCCTCAAGTCCTGGCAACATCCTCGTAAATATTCTGCATCCTTTCCAGCTTGACAGCTTGACAACATCATATCGTTGACAGTTATCAAATGTTACAACATGATCTTGAGCTGTTGGGCAAGTGGGCTGAGTAACGCTTAATGGAGTTTAATGCAGATAAGTGCAAGATGTTACATTTTGCAGAGGGATCTCAGAGTGCAGATGTGTAGTTCCTTGAAAGTGGAGTCACAGTGAGATAGGGTGGTCAAGAAGCCTTCCGTACATTGGTCTTCATCAGTCAGTGCATTGATTACGAAGTTGCGATTTTATGTTGCAGTTGATGGATGAGTTGGAACAGGAATCCCATTTCCATGCTGTCTGTCAATAATTCCAATGTCCAAGTCACACTCACATTAGCTAGGCTTAGAAACGCAGCTACACAGAGTTTACACTTATATGAGTAGGAAGGAACTGCAGACGCTGGTTTACACCAAAGATAGACACAGAATGCTTGAGTAACTCAGCGGGACAGATAGCATCTCTGGAGAGAAGGAATGGGTGACATTTTGGGTCGAGACCCTTCTTTACACTGATGTGATATATTATAGGAAATATAAAGAATTCACAGATTTTGCTTAGGGCAAATTTAATTTCAAATATTGAATCTTATGCAGCCAAAGGAACCGTCAGGATAATTGTTGTTGAAAGCTCTCATCCTTGGGCAGAACAAAATATAGTGATTATGACACATTATAGAGAGAATAGAGGGATCTTTTTGCAGCGTTGCTGTTTCTTCACGTTACCTGTGACTGTTTGATTTGATGTCACAGGATAGAATTTTATCCTCACCCACTTATCAGCTGAGCACACACATTTAGTGGCTATGAATTTCAGATTTGGAGAGCAATGTGTAGCAGATGCTATAAATCTGTGTTTCCTACCAACAGTCAAGTGCAGATTTCTAGCCCAAGGTGTTAAGGTGGGAGTTGATCCAATAAGTAGAATCAGGGTCAAATTAGCATCATACAGTGAGGAAACAGGCCCTTCGACCCAACTTGCCCGCACCAACCAACAAATCCCATCAACACTAGTCCCACCTGTCTGCATTTGGCACATATCCACCTTAAACAGACACTTAAATCATTTGGCAGTAATTGGTTATTAGAGCTGTGAGAAAATAACAAACTGGTGAATATCAGCCTGAGAGTCCCACATATTCACAGGCATGAAAACAGAGCTGGAAATGGATGGCTGCACACAAGAGTTTGAGTGAATGCTATAACACTAAAATGGCTGGCATCGTAGAGTAATGCAGAGTGGCCAACATGCCCTATCTTCACAAGTCCCACCTGCCTGCGCAGCCTTGGCCCAACCAAACCTGTCCTATCCATCCTACATGTCTAAATGTTTCTTAAACTTTGTGATAGTACCTGGCTCAAATACCTCATGTGGCAACTCATTCCAGAAACCCAACCACCCTTTGTCACAATTGAAATTATTAAGCTGTTTGATGAACAGTTATGTGAGATATAGGTTGTGCTCACAATCACTACTCAGAGACTAAATCATGGAAACAAGAAATGCTTTATTTGCGAGTCTGCAGAGTCGGGTGCCTCTCCAAGTTGAGACACACCGAAGTCAGGAAAGTAAAGCCCCTTTATACACACAATTCTACATTTAACCTCCCCTTCTGGCTCTCCCAAATCAGAGCACTGAGGTGCACAGTCTATAGGTACGTCCCCCCAGTACCTCCCCTATCATGTGCATGGTAATGAGCAGTTTCTCAACCAGGGGCGTGTTAGTAATATTCACTTATTTCATTAAGCATGCTCAGTTGTAAATGACCTGGCCTAGTTTGCTCTCCTTCAACTGACCTGTCTCAATTTTCTTGTATTTGAATTAAAAGCAAGCCTCTACTGACAAGGATCACATCCATCACTAGTCTCTACTGATAAGGGTCGCATCCATCACTTCCCTTCTACCGCTATACAATGCCATCAATCCTTACTCAAGGACAGTTCTGGTAACTTCATCCACAGCTGTGTCAGAATCCTCTCCCTGGCCTCTATTGGTTAGAATCCTCTTTAAGTTAGAATCCTCTCCCGAACCTTTACAATAGTGGTGTTTAATCACTTTATCCCTCACGATCCTCCCTTTTTCTTTTGCAACGTATCTATTGATTAAACCTCAATTTCAAGCGCCTTCAGTTCGAATTGAAGTAACATTGTCCTAATCTCCTCTTCCTGTGGATCCTGGACCTTCCCTGGTCACATTATCATTATTTTCTGTATTGCCCCTTTGTCTCCCATAGGCATTACTACAGCCTGCATCAGACTTGGATTCGGTTTAACATGTATACCGGGGTTCGGTAGCCCCAGGATCCATCCTGTGCCCAAGTGGCTGGTCCATGGTATGAGATGATTCTTGCGGGTGGCCATTCATCATCTTCCCATTCTCCAATGTCTATTTTCCTCTTCTTCCGATATAGGTCGTCAAATACAGGTGTTCCTAGCGACTGCCCCTCTTCGGTGTTTAACTGGAAAAATCCCGGTTGTACCAGTCCAATGAAGCAAGTCCCGCTCCAATTTGTTGGCAACACCGAGTATGCCTTGTGTCCGCATATCCATAACAGTCCTTCAGAGTCTGGTCCACTAGAGGTAACCTTGTTCCATATGTCTCGCAACACCTGGATTCCTTGATAAGGGTTGTTCCCGGTCCAGTTCCATAGTCCAGTTGATTCCATTCTATCAGTCATCATCCAGATAGTGCAGTTTCTTCCATCTTTCTTAGTTGGATACCATTTAGGCTCCTCTGGCCACCACACTCGGGACTGATTTGGCCACTGGGTGACGATGTGCTGGCAGGGGCTGCTGCCTACTAGGACGGCATCCTTTGCCCAGGGCCTAGCGATACACTCAGTCCCAACCGGAGCGTCTGTCAGGACCCATGCCTGGGAATCTCGGTCTTGTCCAACTGATAGGTTCCACTCCATCAGGTCCCATACTTCAACAATGGATCCGCTCCACGGCCAACGTGAGCTCATCAGTGGTCCGCCACAGACCCAACAGTTAGTCACATTCAGGTTTCCAGCTCTCCAGAGGGCCAAGTCCACAAACAGGTTTTTCCCTCCTCTGCTTCTTTATTTCTTCATACATTGTCTGGTGCAATTGAGGCTGAGTAGGTGGGGGAGGGGGAGGCTAGGTGACTACTACTTTTGTTAACCTTTTTTATTACTTCCTCCTTCATTTTGTCTAATGTCCATCTTAAGGCATGGAAAGGGAGATCTAACTGTCCTGTCCTAGTCATACAAACCCATCTATCCCCCTTTGGGCAGGTAATGTACCCAAACCTCCCTACACATCCCCTATTCTCTACCATATAATACTTCTTTCCCCCGTTCTCACAAATCCTCAGGTTATAGCAAGCATCGTTCACATGGGAATGATAGGTAAATGATCTGGTTGTCCGACCTCCGTATCTGATAGGATGATAACATTTATCACAGTTATTAACACTTTTTACCATGATTACATGCAGAGCAAGCAATACCACAACTGCTCCTTTCATACTGCCAGTTATACATTTATTTTTTTTCTAAAAGTTAATGTTAGGGGCTTATTCCCTGGCTTCACCATCCACTGTTCCTCTTTATCAGGAGTGGGTCGGTCAACGGGTCCTTTAACCCGGATTGCGTGGGTCACCCTTTTTCTTTTGTTTGTACTGCTGTCTCGGTTGTCAGTAACACTAGGTATGGGCCGGTCCACCTGTGCTGGAGTTTCTCCTCCTTCTAATTCCTGACCAGTACCCAGTCGCCGGCCTTTACAGCATGTATTGGAAAGTCGAGTGGTGGGCTTTGAGCCAATAATCCTTTAGCTTTTAATTCTGTAAGAGAACGAGATACTGCAAGTAAATAGTTCCTTAAGAATACATCACTGCCCTCTATGGTGAGTATTCCTTCTATCTTTCCCAAATAAGGTAATCCAAACAACATTTCATAGGGGGATACTGCTAACTTTGCATGGGGTCTCAGTTGCTTTTCTCAAAGCCTTTCTGTTTCCCTATTGCTCCAAACATGTGCCAGACTCCATGTACATATGCTGCTCTTAAAGCCTTAATATCTGCCAACTGAACTAAGCAAGATTGCAGGCAAGCTTCCAATTTGATTACCTTAAAGTCTAATTCATCCTGATGCATCACTTCAAAACCTGCATACTTGCTATTATGATCCCTTTAACAAGAAACATCCACAAGCAAAACCTTTTTGTCCTCTTCATTCAAAGGCTCTGACTGTAAAACATTTCTCAGACTTGTGTTTCCTTCTTCCTTCATTATTTTCCTTAATGGCATCACAATTTCAACATACTTCCCAATCCCAAGATCATCATCATCTGTTCTACTGTCTGAGGTTTGGAAACTTCAATTATCACTTCAATTTGATCCTGCGCTATAGCTTATACTTCTTTAGATATTACTCAGCAAAAATATTCTACCTGCTGCTGACAAAACAACAACTTCTTCCTTGATACATTATGACCTCCTGTGCCATCTTTTCCAAGATAATTACAATGTCTCTCACATTGCCTCTCACTTGTGGAACAAACCAACAAATCATCCACCTTCCAAATCTGCCTACAACATCTGATTAAAAACATGGGGCTAGTATTTAAAATCCTGCCGCATCCTAGCCTTGGTGTATTTAATACCTCTTCTTAATGTTCTTATCATAGCTATGTTCACCATTATCTTAATAATGAACATAGCCACAAAAACTTAATAGTCACTTCACAAATGACAAAGACACACGTCGCTTGTGGCAGGGATTTCATACCATCTCTGACTACAAGCCCCCCCCCCCCCCCCCCCCCCCCCCCCCCCCCCCCCCCCCCCCCCCCCCCCCCCCCCCCCCCCACTGCGGATATGCCAAAACGACCCCTCTCTACCAGATGAACTGAACGAGTTCTACGCATGGTTTGAGGTTAAAAACAGCACCCAGACACGTGCACCACTGCCATCTCCCAGTGACCAGTCGCTCAGGCTGTCCGCAGCCGGACTTAAAAAGACCTTTGCCAGCATCAACCCACGCAAAGCCACAGGGCCGGACAACATTCCTGGATGCGTTCTAAGAGACTGCACCGGGCAACTGAAAGATGTCTTCACAGACATTTTTAACACCTCGCTCAGCCAGGCAGTAGTGCCCAACTGTCTTAAGAGTGCCACCATCGTTCCTGTCCCGAAAAAACAAACCCAGCCTGCCATAATGACTTACGACCAGTGGCTCTAACACCCATAGAAATGAAGTGTTTTGAGCGACTGGTTATGCAGCATATCAAAAATAGCCTACCTGCCGACCTAGACCCACTGCAGTTCGCCTACAGAGCCAACCGATCCACAGAGGACGCAGTCTCAACAACACTGAACCTCGTACTGCCACACCTTGTTCGGAAAAATACTTTTGCCAGGATCATCTTCATAGACTTCAGCTCTGCTTTTAACACAATCATTCCGCAGCAGCTGGTGGAGAAGTTGGAGTTATTGGCGGTTGATGCTGGCACATGTAACTGGGTCCTGAACTTTCTATCGCAACAGCAGCAGACAGTCAGGGTGGGCAGTAGGACATCAAAAAACCATAGCTGTGAGCACTGGCTCGCCCCAAGGCTGTGTCCTAAGCCCCCTGCTGTTTAGTCTGCTTACACATGACTGTACAGCTAGACTCAACAACAACTTCATCAACAAGTTCGCTGATGACACAACAGTGGTGGGTCTCATCAGTGACAATGATGAGAAGGCATACAGGATGGAGGTGGAGCTGCTCACAGAATGGTGCAAATCCCACAACCTCATTCTCAACGTGGGAAAAATGAAGGAGATGGTGGTTGACTTCAGGACGGCGGGAAAACAACGCCATACACCTCTGCACATCGATGGAGCTGATGTGGAAAGGGTCAGCAGTGTGAAGTTCCTAGGACTCCACCTGTCAGATGACCTGACGTCCACGACCAACACCACAGCACTTGGTCAAGAGAGCCCAGCAGCGACTACACCCTCTCCATAGACTACGGAAAGCAGGTCTCCCCACTGCACACCTACGAACTTTTTATAGGGGGACAATTGAGAGCACATTAACCTACGGCATCACTTCCTGGTTCGGGAGCTGCAAGGCGTACGAACGGCACCAACTGGACAGGATTGTGAAGACCGCCAGCAGGATTATTGGTGCTCCACTCCCTTTCCTGCTGGACATATACAGGAAGAGATGTATCAGCAGCCATCTCCATCATCAAAGACTCCTACCACCCATTGCATCACAAATTCTCCATCCTGCCATCTGGGAAGAGGTACAGGAGCATCAGCTGCAAAACCAGCAGGATGCTCCTCAGCTTCTTCCCGCAGGCTATAAGACTGATAAACGGACTTTGTCCCCTGCCAAAGTATCGCGCACCAACCACCAACCTGGACACACTGAAGCAGAGCCATTGTAGTGCCGCTGCCGATTGGAACTCATAATATATGTATTTTTATTTTTATTTCTATTTAATTTTTACCGCACACTGAATGGACACTGGTTGAGCAACGTTTTTTCGTTTCCTCTGGGTATGTAAGTACTCAGGAAAAATGATAATAAAGATATACAATACAATATACAATACAAAATAATATTATTATTATTATTTCCTGATTACCATACCTGTTCACACCCCCAACACACCTTATCCATTACCTATCTCCTTACTAGCCTTTCTTGACCTCTTCCTTGAGATCCCTCCCTCCCTTGGGGACCCCAGTCCTGTCTGGGCTTATATCCAGATTTATTTCACTCCTGATAGGGCATTTGAGGAAACACTCTCCCAAAGACATTCATTATTGGCATGGAATTCTCTGGCCCCTGTTTGGCTCTGTCATAGGACTCACTGTGTGTTGGTGCATCACTTATTTCAGTCTTTTCAACTAGGTCTGTTGTTACTGACAACATTGTCTTTCCTTTTTCACGCTCTTTCTTTTTGAGCTCTTCAAGTTGCATCATTTTCCTCTGCACCTCTTCCTGCTGGTCTGCAAGTCTTTTTCCTATCTTTGCGATATTTCTCAACCTCATTGACCAAATGATCACTGAATCAGGGGTGGGAAATAGATAACAATTCCACCACCTCCTCCAATCTAGACTTGACTAGGAGGAATGACATCCACCACAGTGGTTCAGAATATAGTGTTCATTAACTCGTTGACTTCTATTTCTTGTTCAGTTTCCAGTCTCCACCTTTTCAGCTTGTTCTCCAGATAGGCTGCTGGATTATTGTCTGAAGGCCTGCCATACCCTCTGCCTGACTGTCAAACAGTGTGCCATTGTTTATTGCATTGTTCTCAGCATTTTTATACCAGCCATCTTCAGGAGTTCTGTCAGTTTAGTGGTTCCTATCACTTTCACCAACAGTGCCTTCAAATCTCCCATAGACAATAATCGTCCCACGTTCTCCTCCTCCAAAGCCATAATTCATTTCCTGCCCCATCAGGAATATTGGGTAAGGTATGTTTTAGCCCTCTCAGTTATGGGTGCCCCAAAGGATAATCTGTGTCTGTCCTTATCTTTTTAAAGCAGTCTCATCGATTTATCCCTCTGCTTCCCACTTTAATCCTTTTTGATATGCCTTCTTTCTCATTCTAAACTCAATTTCTTACTTCTCAGATAGTCTATCCTCCTTTGCAAATTTATTCACCTTCCTTTTAAAATCTTCCACTTACTTTCACAACTGTCATTTCCTACTTCTGTTACCTCCTCACTGCCTCTCTCTCTCCTTTCTCTCTAAAAACTACAAGTTAGAATCCTCTCCTGAATCCTTACAATAGAGGGGTTTAATCACTTTATCCCTCACAGTTACTCTTTCCAGCATTATTTCTGTTGCCTTAGCTTGGCCATGGCTCTTCAGGCCCACTTACTAGTACTTTGTGAATGTGTAGGAAGGAACTGAAGATACTGGTTTAAACCGAAGATAGGCCCAAAATGCTGGAGTGACTCAGCGGGACAGGCAGCATCTCTGGAGAGAAGAAATAAGTGATGATTCGGGTTGAGACCCTTCTTCGGACTGTGGAGATTGTATGTGTCTATCTTCCTTTCCATAGTGAATTAGAGACCTCAACCACACTCTTGGTGAAAATCTCGTTGCTCATCGCAACCACAATCCACAATCCTTCAACCAAGCAAGTTTAAATTTAAACCGCGAACCATATTGAACATTTAGATAATTTTCTATGTATCTATGTAAATAAACAAAAGGCTTTTAAGGGCAGCCCAGTGGTGCAGCGGTAGAGTTGCTGCCTTACAGCGCCAGAGACCCGGGTTCAATCCTCCTGTACAGTGTTTTCTGTATGGAGTTTGTACCTTCTCCATGTGACTTTGTGTGTTTTCTCCGGGTGCTCAGGTTTCCTCCAGCATTCCAAAGAGATACAGGTTTGTAGGTTAACTGGTTTTGGTAAAATCGTAAATTGTCCCTCCAGTGTAGGATAGTGCTAGTGTACGGGATGATTGTTGGTTGGCACGGATTCTGTGGGGTGAATGATCTATTTCCACACTATATCTCTATGCGCATAGAGCATAGGATAACATAGAACTAGGGTGACCAGATGATTGATGGTCGGCATGAACTCGGTGGGCCGAAGGCCATGCTGCATCTCTAAACCAAACTAAAAATCTTGACAAGTTGTGGGGAGGGAGGAATTTTCCAAAAATGTGTCACAGGTCCTCATTACAGCTCAAGCAGCCACCATGTTACAAATGGTGAGCAGTTCTTTAAGTGACTTTTGAAGTTAACGTCATCAACAAATACCTGGAGAGTATTTTGAATGGGTTTAAGGTATTCATAATAATGAAATTAGTATTCCAGCATACCATACTATTAGTCAGGCTAATTAGTATGTATGCTGGAAACAAGAGAGTTCAGTGAACCATTCATCACACTCAACTCAATTTTCAGTTCAGTTAGTTCAGTTTAGTTTATTGCCACGTGTACTGAGGTCCAGTGAAAAGCTTTTTTGTTGCATGCTATCCATTCAGCAGAACGCAATACATGATTACAATCGGTCCATTTACAGTTTATACTGTAAATACACGCTAAGGAATTAACATTTAGTGCAAGGTAAAGCCAGCAAAGTCTGATCAAGGATAGTCCGAGGGTCACCAATGAGGTAGATAGTAGTTCAACACTACTCTGGTTGTGGTAGCCTGATAACAGCTGGGAAGAAACTGTCCCTGAATCTGGAGGTGCGCATTTTCACACTTCTAGACCTTTTGCCTGATCGGAGAGGAGAGAAAGAGGGAGTGGCCAGGGTGCGACTTGCCTCTGATTATGCTGCTGGCCTTGCCGAGGCTTTGTGAGGCACAAACAGTGTTGATGGCTAACCGAGAGTGCCCTCAGAATGGCCACCCCTAATATGCATCAATACATTAGGCAGTTTCACTCAACGCCATAGCCCAAGGTGACAACAGGGAACAAGCCAGAGCCAGGGAAAAAGAACAGAGTAGAAGACACAAGGAACTGCAGATGCTGGTATCTTGAGCAAAACACAAAGTGCTGGAGGAACTCAATGGGTCTGATAGCATCAGCAGAGGGAATGGACAGGAGACATTTCAGCTTAGGACCTTACTTCAGGCTTCTTCTTCATGACTGCATAGATTTTATAAATGGATTTATTGGTAAAATGGGTGGTCATTTGCATTTTTGATTTCCCATTGTAGTTATATCAAAGAAGACCGAGAGATTGGATAGTTTATGGGATCATGGTGATAGAGAGATGCTATGATTAGCAGATGATTTGGATTCTCTCGTGTCCAATGGATATATCTCACACCCCATGAATGGACCTCATTCACTGTCCAATTCTGATCCAATAATCTCCATTGTGATCTATCAATTTTTATCTCCCTGTTCACATAGTTTGTATTTCTGATCAATTAATTCTTAATAAGTCAAGACCAACAATAATAAGTGCACACTTTCATCCAGGGAATCCAATACATTTTAATATTGCCTGGCATTTAGACGTTCAGCAATTGTACCATTCCACCTTTATTAGTATACCAGAGCCTGCCAGAAATATTTGTGCATTCATAATTCATTAATGATTAATAATCCCCTGATCAGTTCACCATCATATTTGGCTGGAAGGAATTATCAGCCTTCTGAGGCCTGCAGTTATATTTTAATTGAATGATGGAAACAGTGAAAGCAATAGACGGCTCATGAATTAAAAATTATTAAATGAATTTTAAAATAACACAAGATGCACAGAGTCTCTCACCCGGAGTAGGTGAATCGAGAACCGGAGGACATAGGTGAAGGGAAAAAGATTTAATAGGAATCTGAGGGGTAGGTAACTTTTTCACACAAAGGGTGGTGGGTGTATGGAACGAGCTGTCGGAGGAGGTAGTTGAGGCAGGGACTATCCCAACATTTAAGAAACAGTTAGACAGGACATCGAAAGGGTAGGTTTGGAATAATATGGGCCAAATGTGGGAAGGTGGGACTAGTGTAGATGAGACATGTTGGCCGGTGTGGGCAAGCTGGGCCGAAGGGCCTGTTTCCACACTGTATCACTCTATGACTCTATAACATCCTGCAGCAGACAACATTCTACAATCTCTCAACAAGGTGCAGTGCTTCAGCTTAAAAAACATCCACTTACTATTTTTCCTCCATTCTACAATGGAATAAAAACATTGATATTGGTCCGGCATTTATGATCTGTTTCTTAAATATTGTAATCATGATTATTATTACAATTACTGTTGTTATTAAATATTCACATTTGGTTGCATTCCTACAAGATAAAAGTCACTAATCATTGAAAATTATTTCTGGGATGTATTTGAAAATGTTCTAAAATGGTTCAAAAGACAGTTGAAATGTGCAATGTAAAATACGTTTCATTTTGCTGGCACATTGATCATTTGGGAGCAAATAATGATGTTGATAGTAAGCAAGAATATTGCTGTTTTGAAGAGCTTACAAAAAAAAATCTTGTTCAACTTTGCATTTATTTCAAGAGGAATAGAATACAAAAACTGGGATGTAATGCTGAGGCTCCAGAAGGCACTGGTAAGGCTGCATTTGGAGTATTGTGAATTTTGGGCCCCCTTCTCTGAGGAAGAATGTATTGGCTCTGGAAAGGGTCCAGAGGAGGTTTAGAAAAATGACCCCAGGAATTAGTGATGACCGTTTGACGGCACTGGGCAGTTACTCGCTGGAGTTTAGAAGGATGAGGGGGCACCTCATTGAAACTTAACGAATAGTGAAAGGCCTGGATGGAGTGGATGTGGAGAAGATGTTTCCACCAGTGGGACAGTCTACGACCAAAGATCATCACCTCGGAATCAAAGGACGTTCCTTTAGGAAGATAGGGAGGAATCTCTTCAGTCAGAGAGTGGTAAATCTGTGAAATTCGTTCCCAGACCCCAGAGGGCTATAGAGACTAAGCTAAAAGATATTTTTAAGGCAGGGATAGATAGATTCTTGATTAGTGTGGATGACATGGGTTATATGGCAAAGGCAGGAGAACGGGGTTGAAAGGAAGAGATAGATTGGCCATGATTGAATGGCAGAGGAGACTTGATGGGCTGTATGGCCTAATTCTGCTCCTATCATTTATGACCTTATGGACTTCTTTCCAGGTTTAGTCAACCTTATTTTTCAAATATTGCAGCCTTGGCCCCTTTTTGTTATTTTATGTCTCACAAATGATGTCTGGGACAAAGCCAGTATGTTGGGTTTCAGAGTAACTTCCAGCTTCTATCCTGTTTATTTCTGCTTTATCCACCAGCAATAATGATTCAATGATTCTTGTCAGAATCCTGCAATTTCATTTCCTCTGACTGATCCCATGTTAACTTGCAAGGGATTTTTTTCCCCCTCATTCTTCCAGACTGTAGCAATTTTATTTTGTTAGTGGGTGTGCTGAAAATATGAGAAAATTGTGAGTCAAAACATTTTAACTCTTAGGTATAAGTCCGTCTTTCTTCTTACCTAACTTTCTTTTCCTTCTCTGTACAGCCTGAAGAAGGGTCCCCACCCAAAATCTCACCTATCCAAGTGTAAGAATGAATTGCAGATACTGGTTTACACTGAAGTTGGATACAAAATGCTGGAGTAACTCAGCGGCTCAGGCAGCATCTCCGGAGAAAAGAAATAGGTGACGTTTCGGGTCGAGGCAGTCAAGAAGGGTCTCGACCCGGAGCATCACCTATTCCTTTTCTCCGGAGATGCTGCCTGGTCCGCTGAGTTACTCCAGCTTTATGTGTCACCTATCCACATTCTCCATAGATGCTGCCTGACCCATTGAATTACCATACTCCAGCACTTTGTGTGGTTTTAAGTCAAATGCCACAACTGTTTCTCAGCACCTACGGACTAGGAGTAGATCTGTAAAGGCAGATTTTTTAAAGTTTTAGTTTTAGAGATACTGGGCGGAAACAGGCGCACCGTGTCCGCGCCGACGAGCGATGAACACTATCCTACACCCAGTTGGGACAATTTTTACCATTTACTAAGCCAATTAACCCACAAACCTGCACGTCTTTGGAGTGTGGGAGGAAACCGAGGATCTCGGAGAAAACCCATGCAGGTCACGGGGAGGATGTATATACTCCATACAGACAGCACCCGGGATAGAAACCCGGGTTTCCAGCACTGCATTCGCTATAAGGCAGCAACTCTACCGCTGCACCACCGTGACCTTTCTCTTTGATCTGCTGATGGGATATGCTGTCACTGACAACGCCATTATTGATTGCCCATCCCTGAACTCTGAGGCAAGCACATTTGGTGTCGCGCAAAGGCCAGGCCAGAGAAAGGGAGGAAACTAGTTTAGTTTAGTTTATTGCCACGTGTACCGAGGTACAGTGGAAAGCTTTTGTTGCGTGTTATCCAGTCAGCGGACAGACAATACATTATTACAATCGATCCATTTACAGTGTATAGATGCATGATAAGGGAATAACGTTTAGTGCGAGGTAAAGCCAACAAAGTCCGATCAAGGATAGACCGCAGGTCATCAAAGAGGTAGATAGTAGTTCAGTGCTGCTCTCTGGTTGTGGTAGGATGATTCAGTTGCCTGATAACAGCTGGGAATAAACTGTCCCTGAATCTGGAGGTGTGCGTTTTTACACTTCTATACCTTTTGCCTGATGGGAGAGGGGAGAAGAGGGAGTGGCCAGGGTGCAACTCGTCCTTGGTTATGCTGCTGGCCTTGCCGAGGCAGCATGAGGAATAAATGGTGTCAATAGAAGGGAGGTTGGTTTGGGCTGCGTCCACAATTTGCTGCAGTTTCTTGCAGTCCTGGATGGAGCTGTTCCCAAACCAAGTTGTGATGCATCCTGATAAAATGCTTTCTATGGTGCATCTATAGACTTTGGTGAGAGTTGTAGGGGACATGCCAAACTTCCTAAGCCTTTTGAGGAAGTAGAGGCATTGGTGTGCTTTATTGATTGTTGCTTCAATATGGGTGGTCCAGGAGAAGTTGTTGGTGATATTGACTCCTAGACATTTGAGGTTTTTGACCATCACTACTTCAGCACCGTCCATGCAAACTGGGGTATGTGTGCTGCTTTGATTACTGAGGTCGATCGCCATCTCCTTTGTCTTGCTGACATTGAGAGGAAGAGTTGGGTCTCAAATATCTTACCTAAAGAAAATGTCATGATGGATGGAAACCCTCAATAAATAAGGCAGGATCTGTGAAAAGAGAAAGGAAGTTACTATTTTGAGACATGAGGAAATAAGTGGCCTCACTCTGACAATGGAGGAAGCCCAGGACTGAAAGGTCAGTATGGGAATGGGAAGGGGAATTAAAATGTTTGGCAACCGAGAGATCGCGTAGGTCCAGGCGGGCTGTAAAAGACGAGAAGTTTTACCACAGACTTCCTTTGTGTGGGCAGGATCATAGAAACATAGAAAGATAGAAAATGGGTGCAGGAGTAGGCCATTCGGCCCTTCAAGCCGGCACCACCATTCAATCTGATCATGGCTGATCATCCAAAATCAAAACCCCGTTCCTGCTTTCTCCCCATATCCCTTGATTCTGTTAGCCCTAGGAGCTATACCTAACTCTCTCTTGAATACATCCAGTGAATTGGCCTCCACCACCTTCTGTGGCGGAGAATTCCACAGATTCACAACTCTCTGGGTGAAGACGTTTTTCCTCATCTCAGCGGATCACAAGCGGCCATTTTCAAGCAATGGACAAGGTCGGCAACCTCTGTCCCAATTATTTTGTTCACAGGGCATATCATGATTTAAGTTCAGTCTTTGGCTCAAATAGAGCAACCAGTCTGGGAATCCATTTATATTAGCTTCTTCTTGCGTTTGAGGCAGCAGAAGTCCACAGGAGGGTGATGCCATCCGGTTCGACATCCATAGGTGCCCACCCTAAAAATGGCGCATGCTCCAGGTTGGCCCCAAGCTGTGGCGCTGCTGCTTTCTCTGTTTGTTGTCGTTCGCCTGACTGGGGTCAATTGACAGGGCTCACCACAGGGAGGTCGTCAACATGAGCCCCATTTCCAATAGCTCATTTCTTTCATGCCTGTAAAAAAAAAGTTACTGATTCTCTGGTAAATAGGTTTGACATCAGCAGACTGACAAGAGATTTACATTACCTCATAATAACAGATTCAATGACATTCTTATCAAAAGGCTGATAATCAAGGCTGGAGACCACATTAGGGTCCATCGCATATAAAGAAAAGTTGTCGATAACGTTCTCTGCAAGACCGGTTGGCTTGCCAGTTTTGCTTTGATTGATTTTATTATAACCAGTTCAGTGCCATAAGAAATACAATTATACCTCAGAAATGACTTTTGAATACACAATCTGAGATAGGATTATCGGAACATTCTTCAATTCATTGCCAGCAAGATAACAAGAAACATCTGCCTGCTAAACGGTTAGGCACATAATCACCTGAAATGAATGGAGAATGGATTAGAAAGCTCAGGCAAATTTCAATGAGGTGACACCACACAGTGTTTCTTGAAGAACTAATCGCAATTTGAAAGACATTTCAGCAAAAGCAGGTTATGGGAATGCATCAAACATAAGATTACATAATGTGTAGGTTGGAAGATGCTGGTTTAAACCGAAGATAGACACAAATTTTTGGAGTAACTCAGCGGGACAGACAACATCTCTGGAGAAAAGTAATAGATGATGTTTCGGTTTGAGACCTTTCTTCAGACTGAGAGTCAGGGGAATGCGAATTGAGAGATATAGATGGTGATATAGAGAGATATCGAACAAATGAATTCATGATATGCATAAAAGTAATGGTGATAAAGGAAACAGGCCACTGTTAGCTGTGGGCTAGATGAAAACGAGTTACAGACAATGAAACTCACCAGAACAACAGTGAAACTAGTACAATGACTAGGAATGGTGAGGGAAAGAGAGGGGATGCAAGGGTTACTTTAAGTTAGAGAAATCAATATTCATATCGCTGGGTTGTAAGCTGCCCAAGCGAAATATAAGGTGCTGTTCCTCCAATTTCCATTGGGCCTCACTCTGACATTGGAGGAGGCCCAGGCCAGAAAGGTCAGTGTGCGAATGTGAGGGGGAGTTAAGGTGTTTGGCAACCGGGAGATCAGAGAGGCCCAGGCAGACTGTGCGAAGGTGTTCAGCGAAATGATCACCCAGTCTATGTTTGGTCTCACTGATGCATAGCAGTCACTGCTGGAACAACGGATACATTGGATGTAAGGACTACATATGTACTTTAATGTAGACACGAGGAATTGCAGATGATGGCTTACAAAAACAGACTAATATATTGGATTACATTTAGCGGGTCAGGCAGCATTCCTGGAGAACGTGGACAGGTAATGTTTTTGGTTGGGACCCTTCATCAACTAGAAGAAGGGTTCTGACCTGAAACACCACCTTTCCATATTCTCCAGAAATGCTTCCTGACCCGCTGAGTTGCTCCAACACTTTGTTGATTTTTTTTTTTTAACTTGAATGCAGCTGCTTAAATTTTGAAACAAAAGACAGAAAATGCAAGAAACACTCATCATGTCAGGCAACATCTGTGGAAAGAGACAAGAGTCAAAATTCAAGTCAAGTTTGTTCAATTGTCACAGGTTCTGAGAATGGAACAATACAATTTCTGCTCACGTAGAATAGTACATAAATTTTGTTAAAAGTTCAATTAATTAATTTCATAGGTTTACAGTGAGGAGGAACCTGAGAAGCAACTTTTTTGCACAAACTGAAGTAGGTATGTGGAACAAGTTGTCAGAGGAGGTAGTTGAGACAACGTTTTACAAACATTTGGACAGGTACGTGGATAGGATGGGTTTGGAGGGATGTGAGCCATATGGGACTACCATAAAGTTTGTCATTGCTGAGGTTAGTGTTGTGTAGTGTTCAAGTACCTGATGGTTGTTTGGAAGATGCTATTCATGTACCTGGTGGTCATGGTTTTAGATTGTCTTTGGTTGCACTAAGGACTTTGGGGTTCTTTGCACAAGCATTACAGAGTCCTACAACGTGGAAGCAGGCCCTTCGGCCCAACACCGACCAACATGCCCCATCAACACTAGTCCCACTTGCCTGCATAGTGGGATTTGATCTGCAGTATTTGCATCTTGCATATTAGCCGAGCAAAATAACAATTTTACTTTGGAGTCACATAAGTGACTACGTGAAGAAGGCCATCAGTCGTCATGCGCTTCATTATGTCTGAAGCATGCGCCAACGACTGACTGGCAGGCGCGTTGCGTCTCTCCAGTGGTAAGTTTTAAAAACTGAGGTAAGTGTTTTTTAAAAAGCGACTTACAGTCGTTGTTTGGCAGGTTCGGTTGTTAGCTTTCAACCAACAGAACGAACCTACCATGTCGAAGGTGCGGAGACGGTCCGCGAAGCCGGCTACAAAAGACCGCAGTGCTGCGGGTAGCGGACGGTTGTCCGAGTCACCTTACAGGCTGCCGGTGTTGGAACCAGCGGCAGCAGACTTGGTGCTAGAGGAGCGCACCGTGGCAGGGGCGCTGGGGCGCAAAGCCACCCGCAAGTCTGCCAGACCCGTAGACTGAGATGAGTCCGGGCCGGAGGAATCACCTCCCACACTGGGAAGCATCTGCGGGCACCTTTCCCACATGGAGCACCTGTTGGAGAGGTGCCTCCAGACTGATCTGCTCCAGAGGAGGGAGTAGTATCAGCCCGGGTCTCCACGGGAGCCCGCGCTAGCAGCACTTTACACAGGGCTGCGATGTGTCTCCCTCTCTGGAGAGGGGAGTATACGGAGTCAGCAGTATCCTGACTCAGAGCAGGGAGGCACATCAGGGGAACACTCTAGGGAGCGAGAGGCCGCAGTGCCTCTATTGGCGTCAGAATTTGCCATACCTACCCCAACCGGAGAGCCCTTAGATGAAGAGCTGGCCACCACCATAATTTACCTAGCCTCGCACCAGCTCAGGGACCAGGTTATGGAGGAGACCACTGGCCACTACAGTATACCTGCCAACTGTGCCTCCCTCAGTGTGCCGGCCGTCAATCACGCCATCTGGGGCCATATTGGAGCAGGGTTAAGAGCCCAGGAGGTAAAACTCCAAAACATTTTAAAACTGTTGGCCTCAGGGGTAATGGCTTTTGCCAGGTCCATAGATGGCGGGCCACTGACGGAGACACAGCAGGACACGGTGGGGCTCCTCTGTAATGCCCTGTTCGATATTAAATGTCTGCGCAAGAGCGCAATACGGCCGGCACTGAACCCGAAATTTGCAGTGCTGTGCAAAGCCAGCAATGTACAGCCGGCCAACTACCTCTTTGGGGCAGACCTGCCGAAGCAGGTCCGAGAGCTGGATGACGAGGCCAAGACAATACGCCTCATGAGCCGAGCCCCAACTATACCCAGGGGCTCATCACTACGGGGCCACCCCTATGCCGCCTTCCACACCAGGCTCAACCAGCCTAGGGGCTCAGGGACAGGAGGCACACTCCAGCTGTCCCAAGGCGGGAGGACGGAGGCTAGGACAACACAGGCAGTAACGCCCAAGGTAGGAGATTCTAGTTCCTTGTGGGACAAACACAAGGTTTTACACACCTCTAACTTACGAGTTGGGGGGAGGCTACAACATTTTTTGAATGAATGGAATTGGATCACAGCAGACACATTCATACTGCACAGTGTACAAGGGTTTAACCATATAACCATATAACAATTACAGCACGGAAACAGGCCCTCTCGGCCCTTCCAGTCCATGCCGACCATTTGTTTTCCCCTAGTCCCATCTACCTGCACGCAGACCATACCCCTCCATTCCCTTCCCGTCCATATACCTATCCACTTTACTTTTAAATGTTAAAATCGATTCTGCTTCCACCACTTCTGCTGGAAGCTCATTCCACACAGCCACCACCCTCTGAGTAAAGAAGTTCCCCCTCATGTTACCCCTAAACTTCTGTCCCTTAATTCTCATGTCATGCCCTCTTGTTTGAATCTTCCCTACCCTCAATGGGAAAAGCTTATCCACGTCAACTCTGTCTATCCATTTCATCATTTTACTTCGGAGTCACGTGAGTGACTACGTGAATAGAAGCCCGTACAGCCGTTGGTGCGTTATGACGTCAGACGCTGGTGCAGCATCGCTTGGAGCAGCATCGCTCCTCCGAGCGGTAAGTTTAAACCGAGGGTTACACGAAGAGCTGGAGAATTTAGCGGGTGCAGCAGCATCTAAGGAGCGAAGGAAATGGGCGGCGTTTCGGGTCGAGACCCTTCTTCAGACTTCACCCTCGATTCTCCAGCATCTGCAGTTCTTCGTTAACAAGTTTAAACGGAGGTAAGGTTTTTTAAAATTTTTTACCACATGTCATTTTCTGCGACGGTTTGGAGTTCTTAGAGAATGTTGCAGAAAGTGAAGAAGGTGTCGGCGAGGCGCTCCGGGGGTAGAAAGGAAAAGTGGCCAGGAGAGTGTTGAGGATGGAGGCCCGTCTGGTACACCTGGTCCGGTGCTGGCTACACAGCCAGTGGTTGCGGACCCACTGCCGGGGGCAGTGGAGGCTTGTCCACTTGCCAGTGGCGGAAGGCCACTGGCAAGTCTCTGTGGCCCGTAAATGAGTCGGGCCTGGAGGTTATACCCTCCATAGGAGAGTCCGTTTGCTCACGGCTCTCCCACGTCGAGATTCTATTACAAAAGAATGCTCGACAGGGACCAGCTCCGTGAGGAGGAGTGGTGCCCAAGCCAGGCTGATGGAGAGCTTGTGCTAGCAGCACCTGTTCCAGGGCTGCAGAACTATCCTGCCTGTGAGGAGGATGTTCTATCAGTGCAGTTTGCTGACACTGTTTCTATGCTGGGGGAGAGCAGTAAAGGAGTTCGGTTGGAGGTAATTCCGAACATTGCTGGGAAGTTTGCTGAGTGTAGAGGCAGGAAAGGCGATTGATGTAGAATTGGCCGAAGCAATTCAGTATATGCTCTCCCACCAGTTACAGGAGCTAGCTATGGATGAAGTAGCAAAAAACTATAAAGCTCCTGTTAATTGTGATCTCCTGAAGGTACCGGTGGTAATGCATTTGTAATGCATTTTGTAATGCATTTTGAAATTAATAATATCGGGAGGGCCGCTATTAGGCCAGTGCTAACCCGAGTTTGGCGAGTTTGTGCAAACCGACCAGTGTACCCACCACGAAATCTGTTGTTTGGTGGTAACCTTGCAAAAAGGGTCAAAGACTGTCATGAGGTTGTTATAACCATGGCCCTCATTAAGCCGGCTGGCAAGCAAGGCAAAAAAGGTTCTCTACAAGAAGTCGAGGACAACAAGGTCCGCAAGGAAAGATGCAGGTAAGGAATATAACATTGACAGACGATGAATTAACTGATGTTCCTGTTCAAATTGGGGAAGGTTAAAAATTGTTTCTCAAACAATGGCAGCAGTTGACATCAGATTTGTTCATACTTAGTGTATGGAAGGGGTGAAAAATTGAATTTTACTCTAAGGACAGTCTACCTAATCAACATTATCCTAGTTGTAAACTTATTTTCAGATGTGGAAAATGTGCTTATTCAAGCAGAGATTCAGTCGTTACATAAGAAAGGGGTAATTGAGCCTTCTGTCTATCAAAGTCAACAATTTCTGTCAAGTATATTTCCCAGATCTAAAAAGACTGGGGGATGTAGAATTATTCTGGATTTATCGAATTTGAACAAATTTGTTTGTTATAGGCATTTCAAAAGGGAGACCTTTACCACGGGCAAACATCTAGTGACCAAAGGGTATTATATGGCAACCATTGATTTAAAGAATGCGTATTACGCAGTGTCTATTCATGGTGATGATAGAAGATTGACTGAGCTGTGGCAATTCAGGGCATTGCCGAATGGATTAACTTCAGCTCCTAGATTATTTACTAAATTGGTAAAACCTGTGTTAGCATTACTTAGAGCTCAGGGGCATGTGGTAATGGCCTATTTAGATGATATTCTGATTGTTGGAAAGACTCATGCTGAAACTCAATCATCAGTTTCAGTTGTTTAAAATCACTTTTGAACAAATGGGATTTGTTATTCACCCAGATAAATCTAAATTATCACCAGTCCAAATTATTGATTATCTGGGATTTACCATTAATTCCAATCACATGTTGGTAACTTTGCCCAGGGATAAATTGAATCAGTTAATTGAGGACTGTGTTAATCTCGTTGGAGAACAACGGCCTTCGATTAGACAAGTAGCCAGTTAATTGGGAAGTTGTTGCAGCCTTTCCAGCTGTGCAGTATGGTCCTCTGCATTATCAACAATTACAACCATCAAAGGAACAGGCACTGAGAATACAAAGGGGCCATTTTTGATAGGCCTATGCAGTTGTCAGCTGGGGCGATTGCTGACATACAATGGTGGATAATACATGTTTCAAAAAGTTTAAGGAAGGTTTTGGTGGAATCACCGTCACTGATATTACAGACTGATGTAAGTGCACTGGGTTGGGGTGCAACAGATATGTCTTCTAGTTGTGGAGGCAGATGGAATGTGGATGAGACATCGCTTCCTCAATTAAGAGGGATTAATTATTTAGAGTTGTTGGGCACCTGGTATGGGCTCAAAGCTTATTGTTCTACAAGGAGGGATCTGCATGTGCAGGTCAGATTGACAACACCACAGCAGTGACATATGTAAACCACATGGGTGGAGTTAAGTCACAGTCTTGTGATAGACTGGCTAACCAGATTTGGAGCTAGTGTATTGACCAAAATATCTGGCTTTCAGCACTTTATTTGCCAGGAAGAGGTCACGTCAGTTTAATGACAACATTGAATGGATGTTAAATCAGGATGTATTTAACCAAATGATTGATCAGTATGCATTGCCAGATATTGACTTGTTTGCATCTCGATTAAATCATCAGTTACCTAGATATGTTCATGGGAACCAGATCCTGGGGCAGTAGCAGTGGATGCATTTTCGCTGCATTGGGGAGGAATGTTTGTGTATGTATTTCCTCCATTCTGTCTCATCAGCAGATGTTTGCAAAAGATCAAGGAGGACTCCGCTTCAGGGGTATTGGTAGTGCCAGATTGGCCTACACAAGCATGGTTTCCCGTTGTATTACAAATGGCTAGGGAGCCTTACATGCTGCTGCCCAAGAATAAAAAATCTACTGGTAAATCCAGTCACTGGGGATCAACATCCTTTATATGATCGTATTGATCTGTTAATTTGCAGATTTTAAGGAGGCCATACCTGGGGAGAGGATTGTCTCATCGGACTGTGGATGTTCTCACGTCGGCCTGCAGGGATAGTACACAGCAGCAATATATCACCTATATAAAGAAGTGGGAGCAATTCTGCCTACAGCAGAATATTGTATATCACACTGCAGGGATAGTACACAGCAGCAATATTGGAGTTTGTCAACCCTTTATTTTGACCAAAAAATTAAGTTACAGTGCGATTAATTCAGCCAGAAGTGTGCTGTCTCCTTATTTACCTATGACTGCAGAATTGCATACAGTAGGGACACATCCGTTAGTTTCACGATTCATGAAGGGAGTTTTTCAATTCTAATCCTCCTAAACCCAGGTATGCCGGTATTTGGAATATGAGTGAGGTTTTTATGGTTCTTCGCCAGTGGGCTCCGGTTACAAGCCTATCAGTAGCCAAATTATCTATTAAGGTGGTCATGCTTATGGCATTGGTTTCAGCTCAACATGTACAAATGTTGCAAAAGTTACGGCTAGATAGAATGCATGTGTCGGCTGATGCCATTATATTTTATGTCTATGATTTGCTTAAACATAATAGAAGAGGCATGACAGGATGTAAGATTGTGTTTTCAGCATACCCCGCAGATGATCGCTTGTGTGTAGTCTCACATTTATCTCGTTACATTGAGATTACTAAACCTCTGAGAGGAACAGAGTTGGCTTTGTTTATTAGTCACAAAAAACCACACAGTAAGGTGTCGGTGCAAACGATTTCAAGGAGGCTAAAGCAGGTCCTGGCAAGTGCTGGAATTGATACTGATAAATTCAAATCTCATTCCACCAGGGCGGCATCAACTTCCGCGGCAAGGGCGATGGACTTGCCAATAGACCATATCCTCGCGGCCGCAGGATGGTCCAGTGAGCTAACTTTTCAGAGGTTTTATCACAAGCCGATTTCAAGGCTCGGGGTGTTTGCTGATTCAGGTTTCAGTACTGTTACACTTTTTCCCTGAGTTAGAGGGGTTTGTTATGATTTGTTTGTAAATAAACTGTTATTTTCATTTAACAAATGTATTACTGATGCATGATTGATTGTTAACGACTTTTGAGTCAATCCAGGCAGTGTGAACGTCGGATTTGGGTCTGCGGCGTGATTTCACAGTGCTTTGAAGTCTTCACGTAGTCACTCACGTGACTCCGAAGTAAAATAGTAAGATTAAACGAGAACTTACCAGTTTGAAGTTTGATCTTTATTTTATGAGGAGTCGAGTTGAGGGACTACGTGCCCTCCGCTCCCACCCTCATAGATCTCATCTGGTAGTTCTAGTTTTATCATCTTACCGTTATACTTCGGTCGTTGTTAGCTGTGAATTCATTCCGCTGCTTTGAAGATTGACGCACCAACGGCTGTACGGGCTTCTATTCACGTAGTCCCTCAACTCGACTCCTCATAAAATAAAGATCAAACTTCAAACTGGTAAGTTCTCGTTTAATCTTACTATTTTAAAGACCTCAATCAAGTCCCCCCCCCTTAACCTTCTGCACTCCAAAGAATAAAGACCTAACTTGTTCAACCTTTCTCTGTAACATAGTTGCTGGAACCCAGGCAACATTCTAGTAAATCTCCTCTGTACTCTCTCTATTTTGTTGACATCCTTCCTATAATTAGGCAACCTAAATTGTACACCATACTCCAGAATTGGTCTTCCCAATGTCTTGTACAATTTTAACATTACTTCCCTACTCCTATATTCAATGCTCTGATTTATAAAGGCGAGCACACCAAAGGCTATCTTTACCACCCTATCTACATGCGATTCCACCTTCAGGGAACTATGCACAGTTATTCCTAGATTTCTCTGTTCCACAGCATCCCTCAATTCCCTACCATTTTCCATGTATGTCCTATTTTGATTTGTCCTGCCAAGATGTAGCACTTCACACTTATCAGCATTAAACTCCATATGCCATCTTTCAGCGCACTTTTCCAAATGGCCCAAATCTCTCTGTAGACTTTGAAAATCTACTTCATTATCCACAACACACCTATCTTAATATCATCTGAATACTTACTTATCCAATTTTCCACCCCATGATCCAGATCATAGATGTATATGACAAACAACAGTGGACCCAACACAGCTCCCTGAGGCACCCCACTGGTCACCGTCTTCCAACCTGACAAACAGCCATCCACCATTACTCTCTGACATCTCCCATTCAGCCACTGTTGAATCCATCTTGCTACTCCGCCATTAACACCCAAAGATTGAACCTTCTTAACCAACCTTCCATGGGGAACCTTGTCAAATCCACATAGACAACATCCACTGCTTTACCCTCATCAATTTCCCTAGTAACCACTTCAAAAAATTCAAGAAGGTTTGTCAAACATGACCTTCCAGGCACAAATCCATGTTGACTGTTCCTGATCAGACCCTGTTTATCCAGATGCTTATATATATTATCTCTAAGTATCCTTTCCATTAATTTGCCCACCACTGACGTCAAACTAACAGGTCTATAATTGCTAGGTTTATTCTTTGAACCCTTTTTAAACAATGGAACAACATGCGCAGTACGTCAATCCTCCGGCACTATTCCCGTTTCCAATGACATTTGAAATATTTCTGTCATAGCTCCTGCTATTTCTACACTAACTTCCCTCAATGTCCTAGTGAATATCTTGTCAGGGCCTGGAGACTTATCCAATTTTATATTTTTCAAAAGTGTCAGTACTTCCTCCTCTTTGAATCTCATAGTTTCCATAGCTACTCTACTTTTTTCCTTAACTCACAGAGTTCAATATCCTTCTCCTTGGTGAATACCGAAGAAAAGAAATTGTTCAATATCTCCACCATCTCTTTTGGCTCTGCAGATAGCTGTCCATTCTGTCTCTCTAATGGTCCAATTTTATCCCTCGTTATCCTTTTGCTATTAATATAGCTGTAGAAACCCTTTGGATTTACTTTCACCTTTCTTGCCAAAGCAACCTCATATCTTCTTTTAGCCTTCCTAATTCCTTACTTTCGATTCTTTTTACATTCTTGACACTCCTCGAGCACCTCATTTACTCCATGCCTCCTATAATTATTGTAGATATCTCTCTTTTTCGAAACAAGTGTCCAATTTCCCTTGAAAACCATGGCTCTTTCCAATTTTTACTATTTCCTTTCAACCTAACAGGGACATAAAGATTCTGTACTCTTACAATTTCCCCTTTAAATGTCCTCCATTTCTCTTCTACATCCTTCCCATAAAACAAAGTGTCCCAATTCACTCCTTTTAAATCCTTACGCGTTCCCTCAAAGTTAGCCTTTCTCCAATCAAAAATCTCCACCCTAGGTCCAGTTCTGACTCTCTCCATAATTATATTGAAACTAATGGTATTGTGATCACTGGTCCCGAAGTGCTCACCAACGCATACCTCTGATACCTGACCTACCTCATTTCCTAACAGGAAGACCAGCACTGCCCCTTCTCTGGTCGATACCTCTATGTACTGCTGCAAAAAACTATCCTGCACACATTTTGCAAACTCCAAACCATCCAGCCCATTTACAGAATGTGTTTCCCAATCTATTTTTGGAAAATTGAAATCCCCCACAATCACTACCTTGTGCTTACTACTAATATCTGCTATCTCCTTGCATATTTCCTCTTCCAATTCTCGCTCCCCATTTGGCCGTCTATAATACACCCCTAAAAGTGTTGCTACACCGTTCCCACTTCTCAGTTCCACCCAAATAGCCTCCCTAGACGAGCCCTCTAATCAATCCTGCCAAAGCATTGCTGTGATATCCTCTCTGACAAGCAATGCAACACCTCCACCTCTGGTCCCTCCAATTCTATCACACCTGAAGCAACAAAATCCAACATTCCAGCAACAAAATCCTGGAATATTTAGTTTCCAATCACATCCCTCCTGCAACCATGTCTCACTGATTGCCACAACATCATATTTCCAGGTGTCAATCCAGGCTCTAAGTTCATCCACCTTTCTTACAATGCTCCTAGCATTAAACTATACACATTTTAGAAACCCACCATCCCTTATTCTCTGTCTAGTATCTTTTTCAATTTAAAATTGAGTTCCTTCTTGATTCGTCACCACTCACACAAAATTTACCAAACCGCACATGTGTGTTTCCACAATATGAATGATTTGAAATACAAGCTGAAATTCAGGCTACACACAAAAGGGTTGATTCAGAGGTCCCGCCAGGAATCACACAAATTTGTATCGAACATATTCCCCAAGCAAAAGAAGGATGGAGGACGTCGTATTATCCTAGACTTGACGGAACTCAATACCCTTGTGCAGTATAGATATTTTAAAATGGACAACTTTGGTACAGCTATCCAGCTGGTTTCCAAAGGATGCTATATGGCTTGCATAGATCTAAAAGATGCATACTACTCAGTACCTATACACAGGGAGCACAGGAGATATTTGAAATTTAACTGGATGGGACAGATGTGGCAATTCAAGGCGTTGGCAAATGGGCTGACCAGCTCCCAGACTTTTTATAAAATTTCTAAAACCGGTTCTGGGACTGCTATGAGCACAGAACCACATCGTGATGGCTTATTTGGATGACATTCTAATAATTGTGAACGCAAAGGAATCAGCAATAGCATCTGTTTCAGCTACCAAACTCATGTTTGAGAGGTTGAGATTCTTAATCCATCCAGTTAAGTCAAAATTGACTCCAATTAGGGTAATGGATTACCTAGGGTTTACAATTAACTCAATTTAAATGTCAGATATTTTGACAGGTGGCAAGCAATCAGACTTGATGGAAGCCTGCAATAAGCTAATTGCTAACCAGCAGCCAACAATCAGACAAGTAGCAAGTATAATTGGCAAACTTGTGGCAGCCTTTCAAGCTGCACACTTCGGACCTTTGCACTACCAAAATTTACAATGTGCAAAGGAACGGGCCCTCAAAACTCACGCAGGCCAATTCGGGAAACACATGCACTTACCACCAGATGCCATTGCGGAATTACACCGGTGGACTACCAATATACATCACTGCTCTAAGAAAATACAAATTGACACACCATCGGTAATAATACAAACCGATGCGAGTGGCCTGGGTTGGGGAGCAACAGACACCAACTCCAGCTGCGGGGGCAGATGGAATGTGCAGGTATCCATAGTACCACAGCAATATGGCAACAACTACTTAGATTTGTTGGGAGCACTATGGCTTAAAGTTTATTGCAGCAGTATGCATCATGTGCATGTTCAACCACAGATTGACAACATCACGGCAGTGGCGTATGTCAATCACATGGGTGGAATAAAATCTGAATCATGTGATATATTGGCAAACCTCCTTTGGTATTGGTGTATTGCAAGGAACATTTGGGTCACGGCTAACTACCTGCCAGGTTGATATAATATGGCGGCGGACACTAGATCACGGAAATTCAATGATAATACAGAATGGATGTTGAATCAGGTCGTGTTCACTAACATTGTTGCCCGATATGGCACGCCGGATATTGACTTGTTTGCCTCCAGGTTGAATCACCAGTTACCCAAACATGTCTCATGGGAACCAGACCCAGGGGCAGTAGCAGTCGATGCGTTCACACTGCATTGGGGAGGAATGTTCTTGTATGTTTTCCCTCCATTTTGCCTCATCAGCCGATGCTTGGTCAAAATAAAGCAAGACAATGCCACAGGCATTTTGGTAGTGCCAGATTGGCCTATGCAATCTTGGTTTCCACTCGTCCTGGGAATCATGACACAGCCTTGTCCCCAACAGCAGGGAGCTGCTGGTACACCCAGTTACGGGGAGCCATCATCCGCTACATGACCAAATCAATTTGTTGGTTTGCAGATTCTGAGGAGGCCTTTCCTGGGACTCGGACTGGCTGATCGAACGGTGGATGTAATTACAGCGGCCTGCAGGGACAGCGCACAAAAGCAGTACGTCTCTCACATCAAGAAGTGGGAGACGTATTGCCGGGCTTCCAACATTACATATTACACTGTGTGCATCACGGACATACTGGAATTTCTGTCTACCTTATATCATGACCAGAAATTAGGCTACAGTGCCATCAACAGTGCCAGGAGTGCACTGTCATCATATTTAGTGCTGGGGACGGGGGCCCTCCCGGTGGGAAAGCACCCACTTATTACCAGGTTCATGAAGGGCATATACAACACTACACCCCCCAGGCCACGGTATGCCAACACATGGGATGTTAGCGTGGTGGTAACGCTACTCCGCCAGTGGGCCCCAGCCACCACACGATCCTTACACAAGCTCACCCTCAAGTTTGGTCATGCTAATGGCACTCATAACGGCGCAACAAGTCCAGACCCTGCATAAACTGCGACTTGCCAACATGAAGACCACTGCCAACACCATAACTTTCGTCATTTATGATTTAGTTAAACAGAGCAGGCCGGGGGTACCAGGGCCCAGGCTTGAGTTCCTGGCATACCCCGAAGATCCACGACTATGTGTAGTCGCTCACTTGCACCAGTATATTACAGTCACCAGGAGCCTCAGAGGCTCAGAGTTAGCTGTCCTAATCAGCCACAAAAAAACGCACCATAGGGTGTCAACACAAACCATTTCCAGATGGCTAAAAGAGGTACTGGCAGTTGCAGGAGTGGATACTGACATTTACAAATCTCACTCCACCAGGGCTGCATCAACTTCGGGAGCAAGGGCTATGGACGAGCCCCTCGACAGCATCCTAGCGGCGGCAGGATGGGCCAATGAAAGGATGTTCTGCCAGTTTTATAATAAACCCATTGCCGGACTGGGGGTGTTTGCATACACCATTTTGAATTCTGTTTATAGTTTCCCCCCAGGTTGAGCGGGGTCACTATCATTTTTGTTTTTACATTAAAGCATCAGTATTGTTACCTAACTATGTTATGTCTGAATGCATTAATATTTTCTCACTCACCCATGGTCAATCCATTCAGTGTGTGACGCCTGGATTCGAACCGGCATGAAATCACAGAGCTTTGAAATCTTCATGTAGTCACTCACGTGACACGGAAGTAAAATAGTAAAATTAAACGAGAACTTACCAGTTTGAAATTTTATCTTGATGTGATGAGGAGTTACGATGAGCGATTACGTACCCACAGCTCCCAATCCTCATATTATCAGGTCATCTGGTAGTTCTAGTTCTCCAAATCTTACTATCTTTAGGTCAACTTCTTTATCTGTGATTCCACACTGCAGCTTTGAAGATTGGCGCGCATGACGACTGACGGCCTTCTTCACGTAATCGCTCATCGTAACTCCTCATAAAATCAAGATCAAACTTCAAACTGGTAAGTTCTCGTTTAATCTTACTATCATCCCCCATTATCCCTGATGAAGGCACAACTCTTTTGCAGGACTTAATGAAGTTTATCTTGAGAATATTTTATTTGGTACCTATCATTGATCTATGATATCTTTCTAATAATTTATATTAAAACACTGATAGCAAACAAAATGCAGAATATGAGTGATCCCCAATCTTCATTTTTCAAGTTATGAATAACTATATGTAGAAGCAAGGAATTGCAACTGCTGGTTTACAAAACAAGATTGGAGTAACTCAGTAGGTCAGGCAGATCATGGATAGGTGACGTTTTGGGAAAATATATATTACCATTTTCATTTAGTGTCTTGAAATGTTTGCTGCACAACGCCTATGGGACTGAGAGTCATAGAGCTATACAGCCAAACGTGCCTATGCTTACCAAGATGCCCCATCTATAATTGTTCCAACTTTGGACTAAATCCCTCTAAACCTTTCTTTCTGATGTATCTGCCCAAATGCCTTTTAAAAGACATGTGTTTACATCGCAGCACACTGGGACCACTAGTCATAGAGTGACACAGTGTGGAAACAGGCCCTTCAGTGCAACCTGCCCACACCGGTCAACATGTCCCAGCTACACCAGTCCGACCTGCCTGGGCTTGGTCCATATTCCTTCAAACCTGTCCTATCCATGTACCTGTCTAACTGTTTCTTAAACGTTGGGATGGTCCCAGCCTCAACTACCACCTCTGGCAGCTTGTTCATACACCCACCATCCTTTGTTTATAAAAGTTACCTCTCAGATTCCTATTGAATCTTTTCCCCTTAACCTTGAACCAATGTCGAGTGGTGAGTCTGTGGAATTATCTGCCTCAGAAGGCAGTGGAGGCAGGTTCTCTGGATGCTTTCAAGAGAGAGCTAGATAGGGCTCTTAAAAATAGCGGAGTCAGAGGATAAGGGGAGAAGGCAGGAATGGGATACTGATTGGGGATGATCAGCCATGATCACATTGAATGGCGGTGCTGGCTCGAAGGGCCGAATGGCCTACTCCTGCACCTATTGTCTATTGTCTATTGTCTATGTCCTCTGGTCCTCGATTCACCTACTCTGGTCCTCGATTCACCTACTTGTGCATCTACCCCATCTATTCCCCTCATGATTTTATACACTATAGTCTTCCTGGCACATGATTTTCCCAGACAACCATCACATATCACGGACTGGTTGCTGCCATGCATCTTCCAAAAATCAGACTTAACAATTGACGAGTTCATCACACACTTTGAAAGCATTCCCTGATTTCACACGTCATTCAGAACAACTTCTTCATCTTGTATTTCTTAAGGGCAAGAATAAGCCGCCGATCATTTCAGCTGGACCACTTTATATCTGTCAGGATAGTATTAATTTACCATTTTAGTCTTCCAGCCACTCTGAGTTTCTATATTCACATCTGTGGCCTGTAGCATTGGAATTTTACTGGAATGGTTTAGTCAATGTTAAATTTGGATAATAGCATTTGCAATCTGCCTGTATTACTGACGGAGGATAAATCTCTGAGGATAAACACAAAGTTTTGGAGTAACTCAGCGGGTCAAGCAGGTAGCATCTCTGGAGAAAAAGGATAGGTGACGTTTCGGGTCAGGACCCTTCCTCGGATTCAGATCTTTGTCCTACCCTTCCTCTCTCTCTGCTTTCTTGCACCTCCCCCTCCCCCCACAATCAGTCTGAAGCAGGGCCCGACCCGAAAGGACATTCCTGCTATTGAGGGAGTAGGTTCACCAGGTACTGACGTACGATGGAAGAATGGATCGACTGGCATTTGTATTCACTGGAATTTAGAAGGATGAGAGAAGATCTTATGGAAACGTATAAAATTCTTGTGGGATTGGACAGGCTGAATGCAGGAAAAATGTTCCTCATGTCGGAGGAGTCCAGAACCAGGGGTCACAGTTTAAGAATAAGGGATAAGCCATTTAGGACTGAGATGAGGAAAAACTTTTTCACACCGAGAGTTGTGAATCTGTGGAATTCTCTACCACGGAAGGCAGTGGAGGCCAATTCGCTGGATGTTTTTGAGTGTTAGATTTAGCTCTTAGAGCTAACAGAATCAAGGGATATGGGGAGAAAGCAGGAACGGGGTACTGATTTCGGATGATCAGCCATGATCATATTGAATGGCTGGGCTGGCTAGAGGGGCCAAATTACCTACTCCTGCACCTATGTTTATGTTTTAAATGTTTCTATGTTAAAACCTTACCTATTAATACACTCTTGAGATGCTGCTTGACCCGTTGAGCTATTCCAGCACTCTGTGTCTTTGATTTGTAAACCAGCACCTGCAGTTCCTTCTTTCTGTACTTCTGATAAATCTCTAAGTTGATTAGATCAAAAAGCAGTTCAGCTGTTTATAAAAGACATTTCATAAAGAGCTGTGTTGCTCGTAATTGCCAATCACTGAGTGTAAATAAAGAAATATGCACAAAATATTTTTCGATTACAGATAAATATGGAACGTTTAGAAATCTAATTAATATAGTTCCATTGAAGCCTTTGATCTTCATTTTAGTGCTCTCAGAAGGCTCATTCGCCACTAATTGATAGGACTCTTAGTTAAAGCATGTTTCATTGCAGAGCTGGTTTTAACACAGAGTGCTGAGGAATACTGGTTTGCTTCCTCATGGCAACATTGAGGAATAGTGATAACTTATCACATTGTAAGATAGCTCCTGCTGGATGATGCAAACACTCAAACCTTCAACAGACACAGCAAAGGAATGAGACCATGGGTCACTGTTTTTACATGCACCATACATTGCTGAGCTTTTTACAACAATGATACCAAACAATTTATTAATGCAAGACACAAAATGCCAGGGGTCACAGTTTAAGAATAAGGGGTAGGCCGTTTACGACTGAGATGAGGAAAAACATTTTCACCCAGAGAGTTGTGAATCTGTGGAATTCTCTGCTACAGAAGGCAGTGGAGGCCAATTCACTGGATGTATTCAAGAGAGAGTTAGATATAGCTCTTAGGGCTAATGGAATCAAGAGATCTGGGGAGAAAGCAGGGACGGGGTACTGATTTTAGATGATCAGCCTTGATCATATTGAATGGCGCTGCTGGCTCGAAGGGCCAAAAGGCCTACTGCTGTACCTATTTTTATGTTTCTATGTTTCTTTCTGTGAAGTGCATTACTGAACCAGTAGGTTTTGAGAACAATCTCTGATGATTGTAATTTTTCTAAGCTTCTCCTTCACTTTTAATTCCTGATACTATCATATCCTTTCACAATGTTTAAAAAAAAACATTTGGACAGTTGCGTGGATAGGATAGGTGAAGAAGCATATGAGGCAAATGTGGAAAGGTAGGAGTAGTGTATGTAGTGGCAATTTGGCTTGTTTTGTGTGTCATTAATGATGGCGTGTGTCTTTAAATTTTAGACTGCTTGTTATATTGTGGGTGGGATTTATGACATATTTTAGGGCGTGTTTGGAGCTAAGTTTCTTGTGCAGAAGCTTAGTTGTTAGTTTAGTTTTGGACTAGCATGGGGAAGGCACACCCTTTGACCATGCGACGTGTAACGGAGACACGAGGAGTTTTCTAACCTTTAAAGCGATAAGCTGGAGTTCGATGAAGATTATAACTCTAGCTTATCACTTTAAAGGTTAGAAAACTCGTACATTATATACGAGTCGGAAGAAGGTTGGATGTGTACCTTATTGTTTTTCATCAGCAATAAAGAATCTATTAATCTAAAATCTAAAAATCTATAACTGTGTTATGAAGATTTATCTGCGAAGAAGCTCTGAAGGACTCTGACAGAGAGCTCACACGCGTATAACAACATTCTCCTTAATCAGTCCACAGCGGCTTGAGGGAGTAATCCCTTGAACGATATATAAATCGGCTGCTACAGTGTAGATGAGACATGTTGGTTAGCACGGAAAAGTTGGGCTAAAGGGCCTGTTTCCATGCTATCAGACTCCATGACTCTTAATTTACATCTATTACCTGAATTTTACCTTTATCCTAGAATTTTCACCTTTCTGCGTAGATTGTCACCTTGTCGTGGTGGAGAAGCTTGTCTGGACCTGAGATCCTGAGAGCAATGCCATCTGGAGCTATGCTCCTGGTAGGGCCACCCTTGGCGGTAAGGTCAAGGGGGAGGTCTCTGACAAAGAGCAATCCAACCAACACCTCAACGGTGGAACAGGCGGAGGACGATGGCTGACCTTAGTGGAGCGTCACAACGGCTGGGAAGGCGAATGAAGGCTGCAGTAGAAAAGGGTCTCCGGTCGTCTTGGACTCCATGCCACTGGATCCTGACCCAGATCTGTCAAGGACCGTGGGGTGGCTGTCTGTGCACCAGTCTCCCCACGTTAAACAAAGTCACGCACTGGCGTCCACCATATAGGGAATAGCACCCTGGAGACACCAATGGTCAGCCATGACCGAAGGGGGCCTAAGAAGACCTTTATTCTCTATACCAAAAACTGATTCAAAATCCTGTTTAATTCATCTACCATCTCTTTAAATTTCCATTATTAATTCACGAATTTCATAATTTTGGATCAACACTCTCACTGATCTCACACTCTTCTGATGTTCAATCTCTTGAGAAAATCCCACCGTGTGATATTACATTACATTTATGGTTAGCTTTATCGCATACTCTAACTTTGGCTTTCTTAATAATTGTTTAGTAATTCTTTCCTTTTTTTTGTATTCTTATCTGATCTATTCACCTACTGTCCTACTTTGTGCAATTATGAGCTTTTTCTTTGTTTGACACGAACTTTGACATATTTTGTTCACCTTAGAGGTTGAGTGTACCTGTATTCTGAAAAGAGTCCCATCAATGTCTGGCACGGCATCTCAATTAATTGATCCCTGAACATAATTTGCTCATTCACATCAACTAACTGCTTTCACGTTTCATAATTGTCCTTATTAAAGTTTAATATATCAGTTTTGGACCTCCTCTCCTTTCCCTCAAACTGAATATAAAAGTCGCAGAGTGCTGGGGAAAACTCAGTGGGTCAGGCAGCATCTCTAGAGAACATGGATAGGTGATGTTTTGGGTTGGGAGCTGATTGTCTGAAGACAGCAGATTATGGGAAGGAAGGTGAAGAATGAAATTGAATGAGCTGGGAACCACAGAGGGAGGGAAGGGGTGTGTATACGGGAGGAGAAGGGATCCAATGGAAGGAGTGTGCAAGGTGGGCGATGGGTAAAAACGAGGGTGATAGCCGGCTGGTTTTGCTATATGTTTATTAATACCTCGTGTACCAGGGTACGTTGAAAACCTTTGTTTAGCATGTTATCCAAACAGATCAGATACGCTCTACCTAAATACAATCAAGTCAAACTCATGTACATTAGGTAGAGCAAAGGGAAAGATACAAAGTGCAGAATATAGATCTCAGCACTGCATCGGGTTAAATTGGGAATAATGGTTAGTGAGAGAGGAGCGGAGTAGATAAGAGGAGAGAGAATTGGACAGAGGGGATGTGCCTTACCTTAAATTGGAGTATTAACTGTTGATGCCACTGGATTATGGACTGTGCATATTACTAGGTGCTGTTACTGAGTCTGAGACCTTGGCAACTGACACCCTATTTCCAGTGGAGGAGTGATTAAAGTATTCAATGATCAAAAGACACTGGTATTAGCAGGGCCATGGCACTGGTGGAGAATACAGAGAAAGAGATAGACCAGGCCTGCTCCTTCAACCTTATTATCAACACTGTAAATGGAGGCATTCCTTAACCAGTCAAGAGCCAAGAGTGTTTTTTTGTCATGATGTACTGAAACAGAAGTCCTACATGCACGAGCACAACAGTTAGTAAACACAGTATTCAACAGATAACATAATAAACAAATGAAAACAAAAGTTCAATACATTAAATTAACAAAATAGTGCAACCGAAACAGCTTGCAGTTCGGAGTTTAGTTGGTGTTTAGACAATAGACAATAGGTACAGGAGTAGGCCATTCGGCCCTTTGAGCCAGCACCGTCGTTTAATGTGATCATGGCTGATCATTCTCAATCAATACCCTGTTCCTGCCTTCTCCCCATATCCCTGACTGCTATTTTTAAGAGCCCTATCTAGCTCTCTCTTGAAAGCATCCAGAGAACCTGCCTCCACCGCCCTCTGAGGCAGAGAATTCCACAGACTCACTACTCTCTGTGAGAAATGTGTTTCCTCGTCTCCGTTCTAAATGGCTTACACCTTATTCTTAAATTGTGGCCCCTGGTTCTGGACTCCCCAACATCGGGAACATGTTTCCTGCCTCTAGCGTGTCCAAGCCCTTAACAATCTTAAATGTTTCAATGAGATCCCCTCTCATCCTTCTAAACTCCAGAGTGTACAAACCCAGCTGCTCCATTCTCTCAGCATATGACAGTCCCGCCATCCCGGGAATTAACCTTGTAAACCTACGCTGCACTCCCTCAATAGCAAGAATGTCCTTCCTCAAATTTGTAGTGTTTATGGCCTGATGGTTGTTGGGATGAAACTTTTTCTGAACCTGGAAGTCACGGTTTTCGACCTCCTATACTTTCTTTCAGATGGCAGGAATAGAATAAGAGTGTGGCCAGGGTAGTGTGTGTCCTTGATGATGCTGGCTGTCTTGTCCACCTATCAATCCCTTCAATGGTGGGGAGGCGATGGGGTTGACAGTGTCCCACCAGCAGAACCAAGTAGGTCAGCAAGCAGAGCGGTGAAGAGGATTGCTGTGACTGAGAGTAAAGTTCTGCATTAGCTTGTTGACTCCTGCAATCTTCTGCTCCCACCAAATGATAGCACGATAAAAGTGAGTTTGGTTGGCAGGTTGTAAATCTTCTGGAGCATGCCAAACGAGGCATAAAACACACCGAGAAAATATTTAATCTTGTGTTGACAGATTTTTGTTTGCGTGCAACCTTCCTATGTGTACCGGCGCCAAAGAAAAGCCTGAGGCCTGACCTTTGCTAGTGCTCATGGGGTACAGGTGCACAGTGGTGGAATATTCAAATTTCTTCTTTTTACATTTGCTAGCACGAACCGACCATCTGGTGTCGACAATGAAAGATGTCAGATGGCTTATTTCAGAATTAAATATCCCTCAGGACTGCTAGGTTTTCAAATTATGGACGTGGGCCAGTACTGGGCAATGGGGAATCATCAGTTCAAAAGTTGTGTTATATTTTTAGTTACAGCGGGCGGGCCAATAATTCCATGGGGTGGGAAGTAACTGATTCCCTAAACTCTTATAAAGAAGGATGAGCTGTTACAATACATCATGTGAGCCACTAAGGCAGGATTGAAATATTTAATTAATCTATAATTATAATTAAGCATAATGTATAAAAAGAGGTTATTTCTCAATTTGATGATTTCACCTTTATATTTTGAGCTGCGCTGATTATTGACTAAGCAGAAGATCAATAAGTGACATGATCGTGATGTGTACTGAAGATTTCAAGGTTTCAAGGTCAGTTTATTGTCACGTACCAAGTTTCAGTGAAATTTGAGTTACCATACAGCCATACTAAGTGAAAAGCAACAAGACACACAGCCACATATAATAAAAGTTAACATAAACATCCACCACAGTGGCTCCCCACAATCCTCACTGTGATGGAAGGTAATAAAGTCCAATTTTTTCCCCTCTTTATTCTCCCGCGGTCAGGGCTGTCAAGCCATCCAAAGTCGGGGCCATCAAAGCTCCCGCAGCCGACGATCCGAAGCCCTCGTGTCGGGGTGATTGAAACTCCCGCGTCAGAACGGTTGAAACTCTCCGCGGCTTGGAGTTTCCGAACCAGGGACCGTGGACTCCACAATGTTAAAGTCCTCAGGCCCGCGGTTGGAGCTCTCCACAGTCGATCCCTGGGAAAAGGGATCGCAAGCTCCACGATAGTAAGTCTATGCCGCACCCGCAGTTGAAGGGCGGGTCGGTCTCCAGAAAAGGCCAGGCCACTCCACGATGTTAGGCCACAGTGGGGATGGAGATACGATACGGAAATAAATCGCATCTCCATCGAGGTAAAGATTGAAAAAAGTTTCCCCCAGCCCCCACCCCCCACATAAAACAAACCAAGGAACACTAAAACATACTCTTTAACATACTTAAAATAACAAAACAGAAGAAAGGACAGACAGACTGTTGGCGAGGCAACCATTGCTGGCACCACCTGGTAATTCTAGCTATTCTGACTATTAATAGTCAGTCAAACTACAAAGAAGGCTACTTATCAAATGTTGTGAGATGCGATTAATACAATAGGTACCTCATAGTCAACATGGATATGGTGGGCTGAAGGGCCTGTTTCTGTAGCGTATGACCCCATGGTAATGATTATTTAAAACAGCACAGGCAATTGATGTTGGATAGTTACTTTGTGCGCAATGTAAGAAAAAATTGAGAGCTGTAGGAAGGAACTGCAGATGCTGGTTTAAACCGAAGATGGGCACAAAAAGCTGGAGTATCTCAGTGGTTCCGATAGTATCTCTGGAGAAAAGCAATAGGTAACATTTCGGATCGAGACCCTTCTTCAGACAGAAAAATAATATTACCCGAAACGTCACCTATTCCTTTTCTCCAGATATGCTGTCTGACCCGCTGAGTTACTCCAGCTTTTTGTATCTATCTAAAAATTGAGAGGAACTATTATGGAATTTCTTTATGTGCCTTGCTCGTTCTCATGATGACTTTTTTGCTCAAAGTAAATGCCCTTTGCTAGACTACCATAGTCAAAATTATTAAATAAATAAAGACTGTTTTCAAACTATAGAAAGCCCTTTCTATTCATAAAAACAGAACAAAACTGGAGGAGGAATAGGCCACCAGGCTGCTCAAGCCTCCCCCACCTTTCATAAGTTCATGAGCGATAGGAGCAGACTTAGGCCATTCGGCCCATCAAGTCTACTCCACCATTCAATCATAGCTGATCTATCTCTCCCTCCTAACCCCATTCTCCTGCCTTCTCCCCATAACTCCTGACACCCATACTAATTAAGAATCTATCTATCTCTGCCTTAAAGACATCCATCGACTTAGCCTCCAGAGCATAGTGTGGCAATAAATTCCACAGATCACCACTGATCCAAGCTGACCTCGAGTTGACTCCTCTACAGTGCCAGTTCCTCTTTACACTCAATCCCTTGATAGAGTCATATGGTGTGGAAACAGGCCCGTAAGCCCAACTTGCCCACACCGACCAACATGCCTCATCTACACTCGTCCCACTTCCCCGCGTTTGGCCATTCTTTCCATCTTTATAATTATTTTTCAGTTTCCATCTTAAATATATCCAATGATCTAGCTTCCAACACCCTCTGGGTTAGAGCATACCAGAGATCACCATCCTCTGAGAGAAGACATTTCAACACTCCTCATTTTGTCTTGATTGTCCTTATTTTTTATAGTTCTGTCCCCTGCTTGTGACTCTCTCACTGCTACCCTGTCAACCCCCCTCAAAATCTTACACGTTTGAATATGGTCGCCCTCTATTCTCGTCGATGAATACTCTCAGAATTTTCCTCTATGCTGCTCTTGCTGCCACAAACATTGCTCGGCTGGAGATATTGTTGAAGCCCTTCTACAGACTCAAATTAGGTTTCAATGAACATTGTGCCCAAGATATGACATAGGTAGTGATTACAAAATAATATACTGCAGATGCTGAAGACCTGAAAAAATAGGTGGTATTGTGGGTCGGGATCTGAAAAAGTCTGAAGAAGGGCCCCGACCTGAAATGTCATCCATCTACATTCTCCAGAGATGCTGCCAGACCCACTGAGTTACTCCACCTATAGTGGCTAAGTTATCACATTGAAACGTTGAAAATTCTTCCTAGACTCAAAAAACTAGATGTGAGACTGATATTTCCTCCGTCTGGAGGGTCTGTGGTCACCGTCTCAAAATAAGGGGTCAATTCTGGACCGAACTGAGAGGAAATTCTCCACCCAGAAGTATTAAATTGAATCTTCTAATTCTCTACATAAGATGATAAGCCACTGTGTATATTCAAGGGAACAATTAATGGATCAGTTTGGTATTGAGAAAATAAGGATCAATGCAAGAAATTGTTTCTGAGGTAAAAGAGTAACAATTAACATTGAATGATTTAATACTGCTTCTTTAGTTTAGTTTAGAGATGCAGTGCGGAAACAGGCCCTTCGGCCCACTGAGTCCGCACTGAGTATTGACCCCCGAACACTAATACTATCCTACACCCTAAGTACAAATTACAATTTTTACATAGACCAATTTACCTACTAATCTGCATGTTTTTGGTGTGTGGGAGGAAACATAGAAATATAGAAACAGAGAAAATAAGTGCAGGAGTAGGCCATTCGGCCCTTCGAGCCTGCACCGCCATTCAATATGATCATGGCTGATCATCCAACTCAGTATCCAGTACCTGCCTTCTCTCCATACCCCCTGATCCCTTTAGCCACAAGAGCCACATCCAACTCCCTCTTGAATATAGCCAATGAACTGGCCTCAACTACCTTCTGTGGCAGAGAATTCCACAGACTCGCCACTCTCTGTGTAAAGAATGTTTTTACTCATCTCGGTCCTAAAGGAATTCCCCCTTATCCTTAGACCCCCCCTTATCCCTTATCCTCAGGGATCTCCACTTTCTCAGGGAAAGCGGAGATCCCTGAGAAAACCCAGGCAGGTCACGGGGAGAACGTACAAACTCCATATAGATAGCACCCGTAGTCAGGATCAAACCCGGGTCTCTGGCGCTGTAAGCCAGTAGCTCTACCGCTACGCCACCGTGTCGCCCTTCTGTTTCTGGTATTCTTATATCAAATGTTTCTGTTTTTGTGAAACACCTTAGAACAATTAAATAGGCTAAGTGCTTTGTCTTAATCGCACTAGTGAGATCATGTAAGTTTTAATAACCAGGTAAACTATCTAATCTTCATCATGGCACTTGGAACTCCACACCTTCTGTCAGCCTTTGTATTTGAAAACAATGGGTTTGGTTAGCATGGATTGATATAGAAATAAATTGCAGCAATTTTCTCTACATCCGCTGTAAAAAATTCAGTAGTTAAGAAAACTGCCCTCCATCATTTGACATTAATTTAGGCAGTAATTATGTGCTACTTGAAGAAACAAATGAAAATGGATTTACATTTGCAATTTCATTGACTTACTTTGATATGTATTTGTCTCTTTCATAAAAATATTATAATTATTTTATCAAAGGAATTATACCTTGACAGTATATTGTAAACTATACCATGACTTCAAGGGATCATGATAAACATCAGATTGTGCTTGATTGTTAAGATGCTCTTCTTCATTTTCAAGAGAGTTACATTTAGCTCTTACAGCTAAAGGAATGAAGGGATATGGGGAAAAAGCAGGAACGGGGTACTTATTTTAGATGATCAGCCATGATCATATTGAATGGCGGTGCTGGCTCTAAGGGCCAAATGGCTTTCTCCTGCACCTATTTTTCTATGTTCTATGTTCTATTTGACAACTATGCATTTCCAACGTACTCACCTAAGGGAAAATACACTTGCTTTGAAACGGGTATAATAATGATTCATCATCACTTCAGGCTCCAAGATTTAGAGGATTGTCAGACTGGGATTCAACAGAGTGGGCGTTTATTCTGTAAAGGTTTTAAAGAACAGACTTTTTTTTTAATATTTATTTTATTAGAAGTAATTGTACAAAGAGAAAATAATTGACATAAGATATACAATTTTCATACTGCTTCGATTTTAACATTTTATAAACTAATTACTAAATCGGAAAATAGGATAAAGGAAAAAAAAGGGAAAGAAAGAAGAAAAGGAAAAGAAAAGAAAGGATTTTGCGAAAGACAAGAAAAAGAAGAAAGAAAAACCCCAAACTAACAAAGGAGTGAAATAAGCGGAGATATATCCCACTGCCCTTCCATACGCCCGCTCATCCGACCCTAGCGTTGGTTTTGAGTTTATGTTCAACCATTTTGTTGTTGAAGAAATTCAATAAAAGGAGACCATATTTTGGAAAATTGATCTGGTTTGTCAGCCAAGACAAGCCTTATTTTTTCTAGATGTAGTGTCTCGGTCATTTCTGTGATCCACATCTTCACAGGTGGTGACTTAACCATAATAAATGAAATTCTTAATATGACTTGACAGAGTAGGTGCTTGGACTCAAACTAAATCCCTGCCAAAGACCCTGACCAGAAAATTGTCCTGAGGTAGTCAGTCACTTGTGAATCAGATAGCATGGGAACAGGCCCTTCAGCCCAACTTGCCTACACTGGCCAACATGCTCCATCTACGCCAGACCTACCTGCATTTGGCCCATATCCCTCTAAACCTGTCCTATCCATGTACCTGTCCAAATGTTTCTTAAATGTTACGATAGTACCTGCCTCAATTACCTCCTCTGACAGCTCGTTCCATATACCTACCACCCTTTAAGTGAAAATGTTACCCCTCCAATTCCTATTAAATCTTCCCCCCCCCCCCCCCCCCCCTCACCTTAAACGTATGTCCTCTGGTTCTTGATTTCCCTACCCTGGGCAAGAGACTCTGTGCATCTACCCAATCTATTTCACTCCTGATTCCGTACACCTCTATAATATCACCCCTCATCTTCCTGTGCTCCAAGGGGTTGTCAGTGGTTATGGGGAGAAGCAAGAGAATGGAGTTGAGAGGGAAAGATAGACAAGTCATGATTGAATGACAGAGCAGACTTGATGGGCTGAATGTCCGAGCCTGCTCAACCTCTCCCTGTAGCTCAGGCACTCGAGTCCTGTCAACATCTTCGTAAACCTCTGCACCCTTTCCAGCTTTCCTTTTCTTATGTCCTCGTGTTCTTAATATGATTTTGCTTCCTTTTACCACCATAGAGGAGATCTTACACCTGGGAGCAGGACTTGCCGGAAGACTAATCTTTCCTTCTCAAGTTTTCTGTGGGATGCAACTTACTGTTACATGACAGGTTGCGGTTGGCGGCTCTGTATGTTCCTGCATAGCTCCATAGTCTGATTGCAATCTTTCCAGAGAAGTTGAAATTTTTTGTTGAAAATGTGCACCACCAGGCTCTGGAACAGCTTCTTTCCTTCCGTTATCAGGCTTCTGAACAGTCCTCCCATAAGATAGGATACACCTAAGTTCATAAGTTAAAGGCGCAGTATTATGTCCTTTCAGACTATCAAATCTGCTCCGCCCTTCAATCTTGACATCTATCTTTCACTCTCAACCCCATTCTTCTGCCTTCTCCCCATAACCCCTAACAACCCTGGTACTGTTCGATTCATCCCAAACCCACTGAGAAGATTGGGCTTTGTCTAAGAAACTGATACGCTCCAATTGCTACAATGCTGAGAACTATATTCCGCATTCTCTATCTTCCTCTTTGCTGCATCCAATATATTTGAATTTGAACTGATTGTATGCATGTATGTATATCTGATCTGTTTAGATAGCATACAAAACAAGGTTTTTCACACTACCTCAGTACAATAATAAACCTTAACCTAAAGTGTTGGAAGTGAGAGATGACCAAAGGACAAGTTTCACCTCTCAAGTTTTTTTAAATATTTTTGTCATGAACCATGCAGCTTTTTGAATTGTGAATTGAGGGAACAGGATGAGGCACTACAATGGGAAAATTCTGTACTGACATTTTTTGATAAGTTGCTTCCTGGAGGTCATCATTTCAGCTACAACCCATAAAGTCTAACACTGACACATGACAGCCCAAACAGTAGCAAATTCCGCAGGCACAAAGTCCCCGATTGCAAAACTAACCATCAAGCAATTTACTAAACTTCGGAAAAGATTTGTACCATGCTTTCCACAACCTAAATACATCCCAAACTGCTTTGAAACTAAGAAGGAAACAACGTGCTGGAATAGCTCAGTGGGTCAGGCAACATCTCTGGAGAACATGGATCGGTGATGTTTGTGTCTGGACCCTTCTTCAGTCAGATCACCTCTGAATCATCTCTGGAGAATATGGATAGGTGACGTTTCGTGTCGGGACCCATCTTCATACTGAAGAAGGGTTTTGACTCGAAAGGTCACCTATCCATATTCTCCAGAGATGCTGCCTGATCTGCTGAGTGACTACAGCACTTTGTGTCCTTCTGTGTATTAACCAGTATTTGCTCTTCCTTGTTTCTGCTTTATAACTAAGAATTACTTTAGAATTATGGTTTGGGTTTGGGAAATCAAATGGCCAGTTTTGCCACAGAAAAATAGCATTTACAACAGGGGGTAGAGTTGCTGCCTTACGGTGCTTGTAACCGGGTTCAATCCCGACTACGGATGCTGTCTGTATGGAGTTTGTACGTTCTCCCCATGACTGCATGGATTTTCTCCGAGATCGTCGGTTTCCTCCCACACTACAAAGACGTACAGGTTTGTAGGTTCATTGGCTTGATATAAATGTAAATTGTCCCTGGTGCGTATAGGGTAGTGTTTCCTTCGGTGCAGACTCAGTGGGCCGAAAGGCCTGTTTCCACGTTGTATCTTTAAACTAAACTAAAACAATGTGATAACGACTGGACAATCTGAGATAGACCCTGATGTTGCCTAGCTTTAGACCCTGATGTTGCCAACTAGTTTAAAATTTTAGGTACCAAGGTTACTTTGTTCAGATTATGGGTCATTGTTTTGATTATATTTATGAACCCAAAGCCCTCACTCTCATTTCATCTGGAAATGGAATAGACATTAAAACAGGCATCATGTTTTAATGGTCTTTTTAAGCCATCTCCAGAATGTTGTACTCAAAGATTTTACCTCCACAAGTCTAGACTTTAAAGATGCAGTGCAGAAACAGGCCCTTCGGCCCACCGAGACCTTGCCGATCAGTGATCACTCCGTACCCGAGCACTATCCTACACACTAGGGACAATTGATTTTTAACCAAAGCCAATTAGCCTGGCGAAAACACGCACGGTCACAAGGAGAGCATACAAGCTCCTTACAGACAGCACCCATAATCAGGATCAAACCCAGGTCTCTGGTGCTGTGAGGCAGCAACTCTACTACTGCGCAACCGTGCCACTCTTTGATCTTACGACCACTGGTTTACAAGACCAGTACTCTAACCCCTGAGCTACGGATCCCTTTAGCTATGGGTCCTTGTCTAGATGTGAGTCTAGAGGAAGGGATGTCAGTAAAGAGTGTGGTTATGGACAGAGGTGCTCTGTGGCAAATCACGGTAAGGTCAGAGACCATTACAAAACCCGCATTCTCTGGAATAACTTGCCCCTCAGGTCTCCTTTAGATGTTTCCCCTCCCAATTTAAACCTACGCTTTCTAGTTTTGCATTCCTCTATCTTTACTTTAGACTTTAGGCTTTAAACGTTAGAGATACAGCGTGGAAACAGGCCCTTCTGTCCACCGAGTCCGCACTGATCAGCGATGACCCCGTTTAGGGACAATTTTACAATTTTTATAACTTACTGAAGCCAATTAATCTACAAACTTGCACGTCCTTAGAGGGTGGGAGGAAACCGGAGCTCCTGGAGAAAGCCCAGTGATCACAGGGAGATGGTACAAACGCCATACAGACAGCACCCATAGTCAAGATCCGGGTCCCTGGCACTGTTAAGGTAGTAACTCTACCGCTTATGCCAATTTCCAGGGAAATGGACTGACCATTCACATTATATCTGCCCCTCATGATGTTATCTTGCTCCACAAGGTCACCTCTCAGTCTCCTTATGATTCAAGCCAGCAAGTCTCAGAAACTTTCTTGCCCAAAATCAGGATAGAAAAACCACATCCTGTGCAGATACCAAGTAATTCGTTGAAATGGCAGCAGACAAGAAAGAAAATCAGGAATATTTCGATGGCACTAGCAGCAACTCAGGTCGCGAGGCCAGGAAGAAACATTTCTGTTGTCTGTGCAGAGAATTAGCAATCTTGACAAGGAGGTACAATAGGTCAGCGAGTGAACAGAGGAAATTGTTCAACAGAAGAAAAGGGCTCACTGAACACATCTGAAATATTCCCCATTGTGATGGGAAAACAAGATAGCCGACAAACTGAAGCCCCGTTTGAAGACAGTTTGTAAAAACACAAAATGTAAGGATTGAACCAACGCAGAACAGTAAAGCATCTGCAAATAAGTGACGCTCACCCATCAGAAATGGAAAATTATCAACTGCATGAAGGGTTTCAACCAGAGATCCAAGTTTTAATGAGAGATGGGCCAGCACAGTGGAGAGGCGGAAGAGGTGCTGTCTTACAGCTCCAGAGACCCAGGTGCGATCCTGACTACGGGCGCTTGTGTGTACGGAGTGTACGTTCTCCCCGTGACCTGCGTGTGTTTTCTCCGGGATCTCCGGTTTCCTCCCACGTTACAAAGATGTACAAGTTTGTAGGTTATTTGGCATTTGTATAATTGTAAATCATCACTAGAGTGTGTGACCTTGAGTCCTCGACTCTCCCACAAGTGGAAACATCCTCTCCAAATCCATTCTATGGAAGCCTTTCACTATTCTGTACGTGAAAATGGCGCCGCACGATGCGAGCCTCGCCAACAGTCTGTCTTTTCCTCTTTTTTGTTAATTTTAGTGTGTTTTAGTGTTAATGTTCTCTGGTTTGTTTTATTTGGGGGGTTGGGGAGGGGGGTCAGGGAAAACTTTTATTTCAATCTCTTACCTTGCCGGAGATGAGATTGATTTCCGGATTTTATCTCCGGTCGTACTGTGGCCTAACATCATGGAGTTGGAGGCTTTGCTCGGGAATGACTTTGGGCCCCACCGCGGGGATGTGGAGTTACCATCGGAGCCGATCCCTTGCCTGGGATCGACGCTCCAACCGCGGCCCGCGGATTTCACCATGGAGGAGCTCGCAGTCTCGGGTAGAGACAGATGTCGGGAAGCTCCAAATGACGCAGATGTTTTCGACCAGCCCCGACCCGGGGTCAGATCACCCGGCACGGGGGAGCTGTGATTCCCTCCCGATGCAGGAGCTTGATCGCCCCGGCGGGGTGACCCAAACGCCACCGGCTACGGGAGCCAAGATCTCCCCGTCAAGGCTTGAAGCCCCCGACCACGGGAGAAAAAAAAAGGGAATGGATTGAACTTTTTTTCGCCTTCCATCACGGTGAGGAATGTGGAGGAGTCACTTTGGTGGATGTTTATGTTAAATGTAGTTTGTGTGTTCCATTGCTTTTTATTTGTATGACAGTATGGCAAATCAAATTCGTCATAAGTTGCAAAACATATTTGACTAATAAAATATTATTATGATTATGATAATGAAAGAATATCAGATCCAATATCAGACCCAATCTTGTAAACTTCTGAAACATAATTTTTCTTTTTTTTTGCTGTAACTGTAGTTCATCTTCAACCTGGATCCTAAATTAATCCACTCCCGAATCAAAGTCAAATCCAACTTCTGCCATTGGGCTGCAGTGTATAGATGATGTCCTGCAGTCATACAGCGTGGAAACAGACTCTTTGGCCCATGTTGCCCACACCTAGCAACATGCCCCATCTACATTAGTCCCACAGGCCTGCATTTGGCCTATATCCCGCTCAACCTACCCTACACGGGTACCTGTCTAATTGCCTCTGCCACCTTCGGGTTTTCAAGTTTCCCAGGTCATGCTGGAAGGAGATTGTTATTTGCTGATTTAACCATCGAGAAGCACCGTGAGGCATGGGGGATATATTAGCTGGCGTATCATGGCTGGTTAACTCTCTCAGTGTTTTCCAGTTAGCCACACACCTTTCTGCATCTCGTTAAACATCTATAGAACATGGAACATAGAGCAGTGCAGTACAAGAGCAGGCACTATCGGCCCACAATGTCTGTACCACACAGAATGCCAAGACCAACTCTTATCTGCCTGCATACAATCCATTCCCTGCATATCCATGTGCCAATCCAAAAGTCTCTTAAAAGCCACTATCTACAGTACTGGAGACCCCTGGACTACCTTTAATCAGACTTTACTGGACTTTATCTTGCACTAAACATTATTCTCTTCATCGTGTATCAGCACAGATGGCAGGATTGTATTCATGTATTGTCTTTCCGCTGACTGGTTGGCACAAACAAAAGCTTATCACTGTACCTCAGTACACGTGACAATAAACTAAACTTAAACTAAACTAAATTAAATGCCCCTTTCATACCTGCCTCTACCACCACCTTCAGCAGCACATTCCAGGCACTCAACACCCTCTGTGTAAAAACATGCACTGCACATCTCCTTTAAACTTTGTCCCCTGTCATTTTAGTACCATGCCCTCTTGTATTTGGTATTTCCATCCTGGGAAAAAAAGGTTCTGAAAAAGGTCTACCCTAATACCTCTCATAATTTTTTATGCCTCCATCAGATTTATACCTCTCAACTTTATCGTTTTTCTCTGTTGAAAGTTGCTGTGAAATCTTCCTCCACTGCCTTCTTAAGTGGTGCATTCCATGTGGCAGTTCACAGAGTAACAAGATGTTCTCCATCTTTGTCAATTGGCATTCATCTTAAATCTGTGGCCTTTGGTTACCAGACCTCGGCTGCAGAGAGTCCTTCTCACTATCAAATTCCCTCGGAATTTTGAACACCTCCAATAAATCTCTTCAAACTTCTCAGCTCTAAGAGGATTAATCCCATCTCGCCCACTTTCCTCTCATCATCAAAAACCTTTAACCCCGGGGTCATCCCAGTAAATCTGCTCCAGTACAGTTTCCAAGGCTTTGAAGTTCTTTCCAATGAGCAGTGCCCATAAACCATCAGCATCCTGCAACAGATATAATGTGACACTTTTGTTTTTTTTATGTTTGTGGCCTTATTCAAGGAGCCAGGCATGCAGCGTGCTTTATCAACATTCATCCCAACCTCTCATTCTGACTTCAGAGAGCTGTGTATATCCACCCACACATCTCTTTGTTCCTGAATTCGCTTTGAAATTGTACCATTTAATTCACCTTGCCTCCAGTCGATATTTCCTTCAAATATATATCGCTTCGCATTTGACTCAATTAAACTGTGTTAAGTTTGAGCTTCAAGCAGACCAGACAGGGTGGGTTTTACAGGTTGCCTTAATCAGAGAGCCATAGTCATAGGGTTCAAGGAAACAGGCCCTTCGGCCCATCGAGTCCATGTTGATCATCAAGCCTCCATTTGCAATAAACCTACGCTAAGCTTTTTTTAAATTCTCTCCACGTTCCCATCAACTCGATAGGTATATGGACGTGAAGGGAATGGAGGGGTATGGTCTGAGTGCAGGTAGATGGGACTAGGGGAAAACAAATGGTCGGCACGGACTGGAAGGGCCGAGAGGGCCTGTTTCCATGCTGTAATTGTTATATGGTTATATGGTTATATGGTTAACTCCCCATGGTTTTAATACTCAGCTACAAAGCTAGGCGACATGGTGGCCCAGTGGTAGAGTTAGTGCCTTACAGCGCCAGAGACCCGGGTTAGACCCTGACTACGGGTGCTGTCTGTACGGAGTTTGTTCGTTCTCCCCATGACCTGCATGGGTTTTCGCCGAGATCTTCAGTTTCCTCCCACACTCCAAAGACGTACAGGTTTGTAGGTTAAATAGCTTGGTATCATTGTATAAATGTAAAAATTGTCCCTAGTGTGTATAGGGTAGTGTTAATGTGCGGGGATTGCAGGTCAGTGCGGACTCGCTGGGCTGATGAGACTGTTTCCGCGCTGTACCTATAAATGAAACTAAACTCAAATAGGTGTAATTTCCAGTGGTAATGAATCGCACATGGTAAATTATCAGGTTCTGGACAATTTGACCTAAGGGTACAAATACATCGTTCCCGGAAAGTGGAGACACAGGTAGACAGTATCAGGACATTGAGTGCAGGATCAACAGCATTTAAGAAGGAACTGCAGATGCTGGAAAATCAAAGGTAGACAAAAGTTGCTGGAGAAACTCAGTGGGTGCAGCAGCATCTATGGAGCGAAGGAAATAGGCAACGTTTCGGGCCAAAACCCTTTTTCAGCATCATAGGATCACAGCAGTTGTCAGTAAGACCTCCATTTCAGTGTTATACACGTTCCGATCGCCCAGCTATAGGAAGGATATTATGAATATAGAAAAGATGCAGAAAATATTCACAATGTTTCCAGCAATGGAGGGGTCGAGTTATAAGAAGAGGCAGGGATGTGCTGGGACTTTTTTCTCTGGAGCGTAGAATACTGATTGGTGTCTTTATCGGGGTGTATAAAATCACGAAGGCTGTATATGTTAATCACAATCTTTTTCCCAAACTAGTGCAGTCTGAAAACCAGGCGGCATACATTAAAGGGAGAGAGGAAAGATTTAAAAGGGCCCTGAGGGGTAACAGCATATATTTACCAAGCTGCCAGAATAAGCGGTGAATCTGTGGCATTCATTGTCACAGAAGGCTGTGGAGGCCAAGTCAGTGGATATTTTTAAGGTAGAGATAGATATATTCTTGATTAGTATGGGTGTCAAGGATTATGGGGTGAAGGCAGGAGAATGGGGTCCGGAGGGAGATCAGTCACGATTGATTGGTGGCATAGACTAGATGGGCCGAATGGCCTAATGTTTTCTCCTATCATTTATGAACTTATGAAGGTAGGTACGGCTACAAAATTCAAAAGATGTTTGGATAAGTACATGAATAGAATAGTTCTGGGGGGCTATGGGCGAAACCAGAACAGCCTGAGGAAACACAAATAGTCACAGGGAGAACATGAAATCTCCAGACAGACATCAGAGGTACACATTGAACCAAGGTTGCTGGAGATGTGAAGAGGCAATTCTATGAGTCCTGCAACTTAAAGTGAGTTATTGAGTTCTTAAACGAGGCTGAATATTTTTTCTGCCCTTAAGTCACAGATTACTACATTTTTTAAAATGTAGTTTGCTGCTTATTATTCTGAATGCTTCCGGCCTAAAACGGTGGCACAGCGGTAGAGTTGCTGCCTTACAACGCCAGAGACCTGGGTTCATAAGATCATAAGTGATAGGAGCAGTATTAGGCCATTCAGCCCATCAAGTCTACTCTGCCATTCAATCATGGCTGATCTATCTCTTCCTCCTAACCCGATTCTCCTGCCCTCTCCCCATAACCTCTGACACCTAGCCTAGCTACCCAAAATCAACCATAAAAATCTCCCCTCCTATTAACTATACTGCTCTGGATATGAAGTTGTATATGGAATAAATACTTGAAACAAAGAATGTCTGAACGCAGTTTGTACTTTCTCCCTGTGACCGTGTGGGTTTTCTCTGGGTGCTCCGGTTTCCTCCAAAGATGTGCAGGTTTGCAGGTTAATTGGCTTCTGTTAAATTCTCCCTAGTGTGTAGGATAGTGCTATTGTACAGGGTGATCGCTGGTTGACACAGACTTGGTGAGTCGAAGGGCCTGTTTCCATCTGCTATCTCTAAACTTTACTAAAGCATCACCTATACATGTCCTACAAAAATTCTCCATCAAACTTTCCATACTCTTTTTTCTATTTTCTTATGCTTATATAAAAAAATTAGAAAAAAGTATAGAAACACATTATCTTAAATTCTTACAGTACGAATATAGATATCATTGGTTCTATGAAAATATTATTAGTGTCGTGTATTTTCAATTATATAAAATTGTGTATTTTCAATTATATAATAATTTTGAATTTAAAGTCAATGATAATACAAACATTGTTAACATTATGAAAATATAATGAATATCATAGAAGTTTTTAGTATTGCGTATTATTAATTACATAAAATTGGGTCCTGTATTTGGAAATCAGAGACAATATGGATATCATGGGTAGTATGAGTAAATTGCTAATACTATGAATGTATCATGTATTCCCAATTATATAAAATATACAACCTTGAAATTTATAATTAATAATAATACAAATAATATCAACATGAATTTATCATTATTATCATGTATTTTTTATTATTGTAAAATAATGTACTTTGTCATTACTTTGTTTCTATAATAAAAATATTAAAAATAAATAAAATAAAATAAAAAAAATACTGCCTAACTCATTCAGTTACTTTAGCACTTTATCTTCTACAAAAGATTCCAGCATCTGGGGTTCTATCTACCTGCTTATTCTTTGTTGTATGCGAGTCTTCATCAGCTGGTTTTCCCTATTTCCCTATTCCAACTAATCAAGAAGGTTGTGTCTGAAGAAGGGTCCCAACCGGAAATGTCATCAATCCATATTCTCCAGAATTGCTGCCTTATGGCTCTGTTACTCCAGCACTTGGTGTCATTTGTTTGTGTGTTTCCTCCCCCTTTCCCCCCCATCCCAACCCCACATTTCCCTGAAGCTAGACGCAAAATGCTGGAGTAACTCAACGGGTCAGGCAGCACCTCTGGAGAAAATGGAACAAGTGACGTTTCGGGCCAAGATCTTTCTTCAGCCTTGACCCGGAACGTCGCCTGTTCCTTTTCTCCAAAGATGCTGCCTGACTCACAGCACACACCCATCTTCAGTGTAAACCAGCATTGACGTTCCTTTCCCCACATTTCCCCGCCTGGCATTAAAATCATGCAGGGCTATTTTTGGCTACTCTGCTAAGAGGACAAGGAACCTTTTTGATTAGAATGATGAGGACATTGAGGAGATAATTAACGTGAAACAAAAGTTGTTCCTGGATTGAATGAACTATCACTCCACAAGGGAAGAGTATCCAGAAGAAGTGGTCCAGCAGAAAATACAAGTCCCAAGTCCTTGATAGATGTATATAAAAGTATGAGAGACAGAGATAGAGTAGATGTGTTTAGTTCTGGGCACCATGTTATAGGAAAGAAATTGCCAAGCTTGAAAGGGTTCAGAAAAGATTTACAAGGATGCTGCCAGGACTAGAGAGTCTGAGCTATAGGGAGAGGTTGAGTAGGCTGGGTCTCTATTCCTTGGAGCTCAGGAGGATGAGGGGTGATCTTATAGAGGTATATAAATTCATGAGTGGAATCTTCTTCTTCTTGCATATATCGTGCAGAGCCGAAAGCTGTAGGACAACTTGTTCTATTTGATCTTGTTTAATTGTGCATGCCGTGTTGATTGCATTCAGCGAAACAGGGCGGACCATGTGAAGGTTGCAATCTTCCACCCCCATGAGTGGAATAAATCGAGCTGATGCACCGAATCTCTTGCCCATAGTAGGGGAATTGAGGTCCAGAGGAAATAGGTTCAAGGTGAAGAGGAAAAGATTTCATAGGAATCTGAGGGATAACCTTTTCACACAAAGGGTGGAGGGTGCATGGAACAAGCTGCCTGAGGAAGTAGTTGAGGCTGGGAATATCCCATCATTTAAGAGACAGACAGGTACATGGATATGACAAATTTGGAGGGATATGGACCAAGCGCTGACAGGTGGGACAAGTGTAGCTGGGACATGTTGGCCGGTGTGGGCAAGATGGGCCGAAAGGCCTGTTTCCACACATTATCACTCTATGACTCCGTGACTCTAGTAGACAGCCAGAACCCTTTTCACAGGGTGAATATGTCAAAGACTAGAGGGCATAGCGTTAAGGTGAGAGGGGCAACATTTAAAGGAGATGTTTAATGTTGCCTTTAACATTAAAGGCATGTTTTAATGTTAAAACATGCAGCACGTTTGTTTACACAGAAAGTGGTGGGTGCCTGGGACGTGCTGCCAAGTGTGGTGGTGGAGGCAGATATGATAGAGACATTTAAGAGGTTTTTACATAGTCTCATGGACCCATGGAGAATGGAGGGATGTGGATCATGTGCAGACAGAGAAGATTAATTTAACTTGGCATTATGTTTGGCACAGACATTGTGGGCTGAAGGCTTTGTTCCTGTGCCGCACTGTACTTTGTTCTGAAGAATTAATAGTGTGGGGAAAACGCAGGAGGCATAGCATCTTGTTCACAGATGCAACACGAGTGGGTTGTAGAATCTACAGGATTCAGTGCCTCAGACGACAGAGGCCAAGTCAATGGATATTTTTAAAGTGGAGATAGATAATTTTTCTAGACATATTTTTTTCATTAATAAGGGTGTCTGGCAGGAGAATGGGGTTAAGAGGGAAAGATAGATCAACGACGATTGAATAGCCTATTAGACTTGATGGGCTGAATAGCCTATCTTTGCTCCTTGAACTTATGAACATGTGTGGGTTTTTTTCCATACCGTCATAACAATTCAAACACCAATGTTTCCAACCCACCTTAACAGCAAGACTAGAGGTGAATTAATCATGGACTGGGGGGGGGGGGGGGGGGGGGGGGGGGAAGGGGTGGGGGCTGTGAACGCCCTCTGGAAGGAACACTTTGAAGACTGTGATTCAGTGCTTAATGAGAACGACCTTGACCTCTTCCCACAGCCGTATCCTTGTCCAACTTTGCCTTCTCTTCTGGTTGAAAAGAGAGTCAAAAAGGTCACAGAAAATAATGAGGGAACAGGAGCAGATAGCATCCGCGCTGAAGTTCTGAAACGCAGGAAGGAGCTTCAGTAATGAATCCACAGTCATCCAACCTGATTTTTACACAGAGGGTGGTGGGTATGTGCACCGAGCTGCCAGAGGCAGGTACAATGACAGTGTTTAAAATACATTTGAACAAGTACATGGATAGGAAATGTTTACAACAATAAGTGACAGTCATGGCACTAGCTTAGTCACTTAGAATTTAGGAGTGAATGGATGTAGGGTGCTAGGCAAAAGGTTAAAAAGCAGGACCTCCAGAGTAGTGATCTCTGGACATATAAGCATATTGTCATAGGACTTAAGTTGAAGGAGAGAAGAGAGAGATCTAATAGGAAGCTGTAAGGTAACTTTTTCACACAGAAGGTGATGGATATATGGATCTGGCTACCAGAAGATCTATTTGAGGCAGGTACTATAACAGCAATTAAAAGACACTTGGACAAGTACATGGATAGGAAAGGTTTAGGGGTATACGGCCCAAATGTGGTCATATGGAACTGACATCTTGGTTGGCATGGGCAAGTTGGGCCAAAGGACCTGTTTCCATGTCATAGAGTTATACAGCATGGAAAAAGGCCCTTCGACCCAACTTGCCCACACCGACTAATAAGTCCCAGTTACACTAGTCCCACCTTTGTGCGTTTGGGCCATATCCCTCCAAACCTGTCCTATCCGTGTATGTATCTAACTATTTGTTAAATGATGGGATAGTCCCTGTCTCAACTACCTCCTCTGGCAGCTTGTTCCATACGCCCACCACCATTTGTGTGATAAAGGTAACCGTCAGATTCCTATTAAATCTTTCCCCCTTCACCTTATACCTATGTCCTCTGGTTCTCAATTCCCCTACTCTGGGCAAGAGACTCTGTGCGTCTACCCGATCTATTCCTCTCATGATTTTATACATCTCTAAAAGATCACTCCTCATCCTCCGGCGCTCCAAGGAAGAGGGTCATAGCCTCTCAACCACTCCCTATAGCTCAGACCCTCTAGTCCTGGCAACATCCTCATAACTCTTCTCTGTACCCTTTCCAACTTGGAATGGGCATTGCGGTTGGCATGAGCACGTTGGGCTGAAGGGTCTGTTTCTGTGCTGTATGACTGGATACAAGAGAAGAGGATGTACCAGAGAACCTCAGAGATACTATAATCATGACCATCTTCAAGAAGGCAGAGAGATATGATGGTGGAAGCTATTGAGAGGCCACGCATTTGTCTGCCACAGAGAAAGTCATCAACTGGGTCCACTCTCAAATATCTCCTCCCTGCAGTCCAAAAACAATAATATGCCTTCTCCCCATATCTCCTGACTCCGCTATCTTTAAGAGCTCTATCTTACTCTCTCTTGAAAGTATTCAGAGAATTGGCCTCCACAGTCTTCTTTTTTTTAATTTTATTTTTTAATATTTTATTTATTAGAGGTAAATACATCAATGTACTTCACATATATCTTGTTACAATCATTGTACCCCATAATTTTATGGCCTTTAAAGAAAAAGAATAGAAAGAGAGTGAAATAGGTGAAAAGAGTTGTGATAGTGAAAGGACGTGCCAAAAGGGAGAAGAAACCCTTGGTCAAAGAATTAGAGAAAGGGGGTTAAGAGATAGACCCTAAAAAAAAAGGAAAAGGAAAAAAAAAAGAAAAAAAAAGGAAAAAGCCAGTTACTCTGTTATATATATCACGCAAAAGGAATCCACCAACTCCATAGTTTTTCATCCCCCCTACCAAGGCCCGAGGTACTCCTGCACCCCATCTTTGTAGCAATTCTATAAATGCAGACCCATGTCTGAAAGAAGCGTTCTGATTTTCCTTCCAGGCGGAGTCTCATATCTTCCAGATGTAGTGTTTCAAACATAGTTGAAATCCACATATTTAATGTTAGTATAGGAGCATTTTTTCAGAATTTTAAGATTAGTTTTTTTCCTATTATTAAGCCGTAATCAAATAAATTATTTTGATACGCATTTAATTCCGGACTACCTTCTGTCATTCCGAAAATAATCCATTCTGGCTTTGGTGTCATTTTTGTTTTAAACACTTTTGTGAAAATTTCAAAGATTTCAATCCAAAACCTTTGAATTTTTGTACAAAAGATGAATGAGCACGCTATTGTAGCTTCTTGACAGTGACATTTGTCACAAATTGGTGAAATGTTAGGGAAAAATGTATTTAATTTAGTTTTTGAGTAGTATAATCTATGGATAATTTTAAATTGTATTAAAGTGTGTATTACGTTAATTGAGCATTTGTGCACATTTAATAAGTATTCTTTCCACCTTTCATTGGAAATTTTTATGCTTAGTTTGTTTTCCCACTCACCTCTAATACCTTCCGTTGTTGGTATTACTGCATTTAGTATAATATTGTATATATGTGAAATTAAATTTGGTGATTCCGCCTTTGTATTCATTACTTCATCTAGTAAGTCTAATGGCATTGTGTGAAATTCATGTGCATGTTTTTTCAAATAATCACATATTTGGAAATATTTAAAATACTGATTGTTACCCAGATTGTATTTTAGTTGTAATTGTTTAATTGATAATAGTTTTCCCGTATCATACAAATCTCCCAAAGTTTTAAATCCTGCTCTTTCCCATTGTATGAATGCTTTGTCTATAATCGAGGGTTTAAACAGAGGGTTTTTAGCAATAGGAGATAGGAGAGATAAGTTTCTTAATTTTAAATTGTATTTTATTTGTTTCCAAATTCTGATTGTACTATGTATAATTGGGTTTTTGTTGTAGTTTGTATTTGAGTAGTTGAGTAGTTTCACCGTCATTGGTGAAAGAAGGATCGCACCAAAATTAAAGGGGGAGCAGTCCTCTTTTTCCATAATGATCCATTCCGGTTATTGAAGAGCATTATCCAACAATTGAATCATATTTCTAATATTTACCAACCAATAATAATACATAAAATTAGGGAGTGCTAATCCCCCTACTACTTTGGGTTTATTCAAGTGTGGTCTTTGTTTTCTATGGGTCTTATAATCCCAAATAAAATTTGTAATATCTGAGTCCAATTTTTTTTTAAACTTTTTGTGTAGATAATGGGATTGATTGGAACAAGCATAGAATTTGTGGTAGAAAAATCATTTTTATGGCGTTTATTCGACCTATTAAGGAGTGTTTTCCAGAATTTAATTAAATTATGTAAATTCTTAAGTACAGGGTTATAGTTTGCTTTAAACATGTCTTGATATCGTCTAGTAATTTCAATGCTCAAGTATTTAAATTTGTCCCCAGCTATTTTAAAAGGAAAGTGTACGAGATGTATAGAATCTTTCGGTTTTATTGACATGATTTCACTTTTATTCCAGTTTATTCTGTAACCTGAAAATTAACCGTAATCCTCAATTAAATTTAAAATGTTGGGTAAAATTGGACCATTAGAGAACCAGAATGGACAGCTATCTGCAGAGCCAAAAGAGATGGGGGAGATATTGAACAATTTATTTTCTTCGGTATTCACCAAGGAGAAGGATATTGAACTCTGCGAGTTAAGGGGAAAAAGTAGAGTAGCTATGGAAACTATGAGATTCAAAGAGGAGGAAGTACTGACACTTTTGAAAAATATAAAAGTGGATAAGTCTCCAGGTCCTGACAGGATATTCCCTAGGACATTGAGGGGTTAGTGTAGAAATAGCAGGAGCTATGACAGAAATATTTCAAATGTCATTAGAAACGGGAATAGTGCCGGAGGATTGGCGTACTGCGCATGTTGTTCCATTGTTTAAAAAGGGTTCAAAGAATAAACCTAGCAATTATAGACATATTAGTTTGACGTCAGTGGTGGGCAAATTAATGGAAAGGATACTTAGAGATAATATATATAAGCATCTGGATAAACAGGGTCTGATCAGGAACAGTCAACATGGATTTGTGCCTGGAAGGTCATGTTTGACAAACCTTCTTGAATTTTTTGAAGCGGTAACTAGGGAAATTGATGAGGGTAAAGCAGTGGATGTTGTCTATATGGATTTCAGTAAGGCCTTTGACAAGGTTCCCCATGGAAGGTTGGTTAAGAAGGTTCAATCTTTGGGTGTTAATGGCGGAGTAGCAAGATGGATTCAACAGTGGCTGAATGGGAGATGTCAGAGAGTAATGGTGGATGGCTGTTTGTCAGGTTGGAAGCCGGTGACCAGTGGGGTGCCTCGGGGATCTGTGTTGGGTCCACTGTTGTTTGTCATGTACATCAATGATCTGGATGATGGGGTGGAAAATTGGATAAGTAAGTATGCAGATGATACTAAGATAGGTGGTGTTGTGGATAATGAAGTAGATTTTCAAAGTCTACAGAGAGATTTGGGCCATTTGGAAAAGTGGGCTGAAAGATGGCAGATGGAGTTTAATGTTGTTAAGTGTGAAGTGCTACATCTTGGCAGGACAAATCAAAATAGGAAGTACATGGTAAATGGCAGGGAATTGAGGAATGCTGTGGAACAGAGGAATCTAGGAATAACTGTGCATAGTTCCCTGAAGGTGGAATCGCATGTAGATAGGGTGGTAAAGAAAGCCTTTGGTATGCTGGCCTTTATAAATCAGAGCATTGAATATAGGAGTAGGGAAGTAATGTTAAAATTGTACAAGGCATTGGTAAGACCAATTCTGGAGTATGGTGTACAATTTTGGTCGCCTAGTTATAGGAAGGATGTCAACAAAATAGAGAGAGTACAGAGGAGATTTACTAGAATGTTGCCTGGGATCCAGCAACTATTTTACAGAGAAAGGTTGAACAAGTTAGGTCTTTATTCTTTGGAGCGCAGAAGGTTAAGGGGGGACTTGATTGAAGTCTTTAAAATGATGAAAGGGATAGACAGAGTTGACGTGGATACGTTTTTCCCATTGAGGGTAGGGAAGATTCAAACAAGAGGGCATGACATGAGAATTAAGGGACAGAAGTTTAGGGGTAACGTGAGGGGGAACTTCTTTACTCAGAGGGTGGTGGCTGTGTGGAATGAGCTTCCAGCAGAGGTGGTGGAGGCAGGATCGATTTTAACATTTAAAAGTAAAGTGGATAGGTATATGGACGTGAAGGGAATGGAGGGGTATGGTCTGAGTGCAGGTAGATGGGACTAGGGGAAAACAAATGGTCGGCACGGACTGGAAGGGCCGAGAGGGCCTGTTTCCGTGCTGTAATTGTTATATGGTTATATGGTTATATGGTATAGTGATATGAGGCTTTGTGATGTACAAAAGTACATCAACAGCGTATAATGATATTTTATTGTTTGAATATTTGTCATATCCGTGGATATTCGGATGAGTTCTAATACTTTCCGCTGAGGACAAATAACAATGGTGATAATGAACAACCTTGTCTATTACCCCTTGACAGTTGAAATTTCATGGATAAAATATTATTAGTTAATATTCTGGCTGTTGGCTTATTATATATTAATTTAATCCATTGAATGAAATTCTCTCCCAGTTTAAATGTTTGCAATACCTTAACCATATACTTCCATTCAACCTGATCGAATGCTTTCTCTGCATCCAGCGAAATAATTGCGAGATTTGGATCTTTAGTTTGGTGTGAGTGCATTATATTAAGCAGAAGTCTCAAATTATTAAATGAATGTCTCTTAGGGATGAACCCCATTTGATCTGTATGTATTAGTTTAATGGCATACTTACTTAATCTTCTTGCTAATATTTTTGCTAATATTTTTTGATCTGTATTTAACAACGCGATAGCTCTATAGGATCCTGATTCTTCCTCATCTTTATCTTTCTTAAGTATTAATGTAATCGTAGATTCTGCTAGTGTATCAGGTAATATTATAAACATAGAAACATAGAAATTAGGTGCAGGAGCAGGCCATTCGGCCCTTCGAGCCTGCACCGCCATTCAATATGATCATGGCTGATCATCCAACTCAGTATCCTGTACCTGCCTTCTCTCCATACCCCCAGATCCCTTCAGCCACAAGGGCCACATCCAACTCCCTCTTAAATATGGCCAACAAACTGGCCTCAACTACCTTCTGTGGCAGAGAATTCCACAGATTCACCACTCTCTGTGCGAAAAACGATTTTTTCATCTCGGTCCTAAAAGACTTCTCCTTATCCTTAAACTGTGACCCCCTGTTCTGGACTTCCCCAACATCGGGAACAATCTTCCTGCATCTAGCCTGTCCAACCCCTTAAGAATTTTGTAAGTCTCTATGAGATCACCCCTCAATCTTCTAAATTCCAGCGAGTACAAGTCAAGTCTAACCAGTCTTTCTTCATATGGAAGTCGTGCCATCCCAGGAATCAGTCTGGTGAACCTTCTCTGTACTCCCTCTATGGCAAGAATGTCTTTCCTCAGATTAGGAGACCAAAACTGTACGCAATACTCCAGGTGTGGCCTCACCAAGACCCTGTACAACTGCAGTAGAATCTCCCTGCTCTTGTACTCAAATCCTTTTGCTATGAATGCCAACATACCATTCGCTTTCTTCACAGCCTGCTGCACCTGCATGCCTACTTTAAATGACTGGTGTACCATGACACCCAGGTCTTGCTGCATCTCCCCTTTTCCTAATCGGTCACCATTCAAATAATAGTCTACCTTCCTGTTTTTGCCACCAAAGTGGATAACCTCACATTTATCCACATTATACTGCATCTGCCATGCATTTTCCCACTCACCCAGTCTATCCAAGTCATCCTGCAGCCTCCTAGCATCCTCCTCACAGCTAACACTGCCCCCCAGCTTCGTGTCATCCGCAAACTTCGAGATGTTGCATTTAATTCCCTCGTCCAAATCATTAATGTATATTGTAAATAGCTGGGGTCCCAGCACTGAGCCTTGCGGCACCCCACTAGTCACTGTCTGCCATCCTGAAAAGGACCCGTTCACTCCTACTCTTTGCTTCCTGTCTGCCAGCCAGTTCTCTATCCACATCAATACTGAACCACCAATACCGTGTGCTTTAAGTTTGTATACCAATCTCTTGTGTGGGACCTTGTCGAAAGCCTTCTGAAAGTCCAGATACAACACATCCACTGCTTCTCCCTTATCCACTCTACTAGTTACATCCTCAAAAAATTCAGTAAGATTCGTCAGACATGATTTACCCCTCGTAAATCCATGCTGACTTTGTCCAATGATTTCACCACTTTCAAAATGCACTGCTATCCCATCTTTAATAATTGACTCTAGCAGTTTGCCCACTACCGATGTTAATCTAACTGGTCTGTAATTCTCTGTTTTCTCTCTCCCTCCCTTTTTAAAAAGTGAGGTTACATTAGCTACCCTCCAATCCTCAGGAACTACTCCAGAATCTAAAGAGTTTGGAAAAATTATCACTAAGGCATCTGCTATTTCTGGGGCTACTTCCTTAAGTACCTGGGATGCAGCCTATCTGGCCCTGGGGATTTATCGGCCTTTAATCCATTCAATTTACCCATGACCACTTTCCGGCTAACCTGGATTTCACTCATTTCCTCCATCTCATTTGACCCGTGATCCCCTGCTATTTCCGGCAAATTATTTATGTCTTCCTTAGTGAAGACAGAACCAAAGTAGTTATTCAATTGGTCTGCCATGTCCTTGTTCAGATATTTGTTCTCTGAAAGCGTGTGTGTACATTTTCTGTAGACGAGGACTAAATATATTGTGAAAACTTTTATAGAATTCATTACTAAACCCGTCGGGACCTGGTGTTTTTCCATTTTTTAATGAGAATATTGTTTCTTCTATTTCCTTATTTGAGATTTGTGCTCCCAATTCCTCTTGTTCCTGCAATTCTAGTTTGGGAAGATTGCCACAGCCATCAGGCTATTAAACCTGGATCGGACAAAACTCTGAACATTAATACCCCTCAATCTGTTATTTGCACTTTATTAATTAATGTGTGTATTTAAGTATATAACTGTAGTCAATGCCTACTATGTTCTATTGTGCTATGCAAAGAAAGAATTACATTGTCCTGTCAGGGACACATGACAATAAACTCTTTTGACTTTGACTTTGACTTTGAAATTATCCAGAAACTCAGTGATTGTGTTGGTGTCCGTTGTCGTTTTGGATGTATACAGATTCTCATAAAATTGCACAAATCTTTTATTAATTTCATTCGGTAATGTTAATGCTTCCCCTTAATCTGATTTAATCTTTGAAATCGTGTGTTCCTTTTCTCATTTTTTTAATTGGCGTGCGAAAAGTTTATGAGGCTTCTCCCCAAATTCAAACTGTTCCTGTCTTGTAATTTGGAATAATCTTATAACTTTCTCTGATAGTAATTTATTTAATTTGAATTTTAGTATTAATATTTTATTGTGTTTATCCATGGACGGGTCTTTAGCATTATCTATATCCAATTGTCTAATTTGTTCCTCTAGCTGCCGTTGTTCATTCTTATTTTTTTTTTTATTCTGAAAGGCTTGGTATGAGATTATAACACCTCTAATAAAAGCTTTGAAACATTCCCATAATAATGTAGGTGGTGTGTCAGGCGTATCATATATTTCGAAAAAAAGATCCATTTGCTTTTTAGATATATACTCCCTTGCGGGTCTTTTAAAATTTGGGGGTTATGCCTCCAGAACAATGTATTCTTAGACATGCCTTCTATTTTAAAAAAAAAAGTTAGGGGGGAATGATCTGAAATCGTATTTGTGTGGTATTTTGGGTTAAGTGTATACGGAATTAATTTTGTGTCTACCAGGAAATAATCTATACGTGAGTTAGTCTTGTGTACCGATGAATAAAAGGAATATTCCTTGCCTGTCGGATTTGCAATCCTCCAAACATCGGTTATATTTGTATTTTTTATATATGTGTTTAAAAGTTCACTAGTTTTAGATTTCGTATTACCTGTTTTTGACATGAAAAGTTAATGTCTCCCCACCTGATTTAAAACTGCAATTATCCATATATATTTTACCAATGTGATTGGGATTGCCTCATCAGTAACTATCAAATATCTCCCATCCTTTGAAGGTCTGTTTAAATGGTATATCTTTGCGAATCATGATGCCTTCTGGATTTCGTATTACCTCATGAAAAGTTTGACCTATCCAGTTGGCCCTCAATCTAACTTGATCTTGAACTTTAAGATGCGTTTCTTGGAGGAAGATAACATCTGACTTAAATGCTTTCAGCTGTGCTAAAATCTTACCCCTTTTAATGCGTTCGTTAGCCCCCCTAATGTTCCAACTGCAAAATTAGATTCCTCCCGATTTATTTTGTTTCTTGTCTTGCATTTTGACTAGGTTTAGTACGTATGTATCTTGTGGCGCATCCATACCTCAGGTCTTTAAGCAATGGGGGAACAGTAAACCTACCAAGTTCAGTTTGTGGATTTCTTTTGCAATTATCCTTGCATAAAAAAAACACGCATGTGATTAATTGTGATAGTAAAAAAGAAATAGCAAAAGTGAAAATACAGCGACCGAGCTTGTCGGCACTGTAATAAGTGGCCCACCTGTTGGTGGGAGAAAACATTGTATCGACTTCCGTTGTCGATGTTAATAAACAAATAGCTCCGTTCCCTCAATAAGTCATAACATATCCGTACTAGAACCGAGCCGATTCCAAATCAACTATATAATACCCAATTGCAGTACATATATCCATTTCATATGTATTCCCAAATATGTCTAACTGTTTTATTAACAGAATGTTAAGCAACAGTTTTTACCTCGATAATTATCAGCTATTAGTTGAAGGGGCTACCTAGGGCAGGGTTTCTGGATCTGAGCCAAGAGCGCGTCATCCCCCTCACAACCCAGCTATAAATCTGCTTAAAACTTATTAAGACATTAAGTTATAGATGTTAGATTGTAAATCAGCCCCTTACTGGTTCTGGTTAATGTTAATTACAATTTCTATGATAGTATTCTATGTTTTAAGTGTTAAAAGTGTTATTTCTATAACATTAGGTTATTCAGTTAAAAATTTGAAACCACAGAAATTGTAAAGCTCTGTATTCAGTATTTATCTTTTTCCACTTGGAACCCAGTATGTCCTTGAATTAACATTCCTCGATAAGCCGTCGAGTCTAAACACAGGGAGAGATCCATCTTCTGTTGAACACATTTCATGTTGAAATAGTAAAGAGAGAGAGTGTCCATACAGTACAGCTTTTCAAGTTACTTATTCTCTTCCACGATGGTTAAGGCATATTTATATGCACTCTCCGGATTTGTAAACGATTTTTGCTGATCGTTGTAAGAAATGCGCACTCTCGTGGGAAAGTAGACTCCATATCTGACACCCTTCACGCCTTGGAGCGCTTGCTTTACCTTGAAAAACTGATTTCTTTTTTGGACCACTTGATAGGGGTAATCTCTAAATATTTTAAAGGTTGGCTGCTCGTATTTCAGTGGTACTCCATATTTGATATTACTCATCACCTCTTCCACACCAGAGATGTCCCGAAATTTCACAATGATCTGACGTGTGTATTCTGAGCCTGTTTGGGATTTTTGTTTGAATCTCAGAATTTGATGTGCCGCTTCAATTTTCGGAAGGTTAGGAAGATTAAGAGTTTCTTTAATTAGATCCGCAGCAAACTCCCGAGGGTTATCTCCCTCGGCTTCCTCGGGTACACCTACTAGCCTTAGATTAAAGCGTCTCGAACGAGTTTCCAAGTCTAGTCACTTATCCGAACATTTTGCCAGCTGTTTTGCAGTGAGGTCGTGCTGTGTCTTCATTTTCTTCATATCCTCGGCCATTCGTCCCATCTCTTCCTCCATCTCTTTCATTGTTTTCACATATGAGGCAACAGTCTCATGCACTGCAACAAACTTCTTATTAGTGTCTTCTTCCCCCTTGTCCAATCGCTCCAATAGTTCAACTCTCACATCTTCAATTCTTTTATTTACGGTGTTGATCGAAACCTGCACAGACTCAATAACTTTCAAATTGCTCATATTCGTATTGAGCATTAGCTTATCTGTCATATCTTTCATCATTTTTTTCCATGTGCGTTCTGTCCAACTTTTCATCTTTCAGTTCTCTTAACATTTGCTTTAAGTCCTCCAAGTCTTTCTCCTTATCTGCCTTATCTGCCTTAGCTCTAGTAGACATTTCGGAAGGCAGTTTTCCTTCAAGAGCACCTTCAAAAGTCGATTCTCCAAGCTCTTCAGGCTCTATCTCAGTGCTGCAGTATATTTTTGAAATGCTTCTCTGAGGACTCTGAGCAGAAATCGGATTCTGCATTTAAAGGGTTAAATCCAGAGTTTAATGCACAGCAATTATTGTTGACGTCATCAGGAGAACATTCAAGGCCTCCGATAACCTTTTTTAATCGGTCCCGATCTCTAAATCCAGTTTTAATGTGAAAAATCGCAAATTTTCAGGAGCAAAGCTATGTGTGGCGACTGTTACCAAAACACGGCACCACCGGAAGTCCTCCACAGTCTTCTGAGGCAGAGAATTCCACAGATTCACAACTGTCTGTGTGAAAAAGTTTTTCCTCATCTCTGTTCTAAATGGCTTACCCCTTATTCTTAAACTGTGGCCCCTGGTGCTGGACTCCCCCAACATAGGGAACATGTTTCCTGCCTCTAGCTTGTCCAAACCCTTAAGAATCTTATATGTTTCAATAAGATCCCCTCTCATCCTAAATTCCAGAGTATACAAGCCCAGCCACTCCATTCTCTCAGCATATGACAGTCCAGCCATCCCGGGAATTAACCTTGTAAACCTACGCTGCACTCCCTCAATAGCAAGAATGTCCTTCCTCAAATTAGGGGACCAAAACTGTACACAATAATTCAGGTGTGGTATCACTAGGGCCCTGTACAACTGCAGAAGCACCTCTTTGCTCCTATACTCAACTCCTCTTAGAAACATAGAAATATAGAAAATAGGTGCAGGAGGAGGCCATTTGGCCCTTTAAGCCAGCACCGCCATTCATTGTGATCATGGCTGATCGTCCCCAATCTATAACCCGCGCCTGCCTTCCCATATCCCTTGATTCTACTAGCACCTAGAGCTCTATCTAACTGTCTCTTAAATCCATTTGGCCTCCACTGCCCTCTGTGGCAGGGAATTCCACAAATTCACAACTCTCTGGGTGAAAACGTTTTTTCCCACCTCAGTCTTAAATCGCCTCCCCTTTATTCTAGCACTGTGGCCCCTGGTTCTGGACTCACCCAACATTGGGAACATTTTTCCTGCATCCAGCTTGTCCAGTCCTTTTATAAGTTTCTATACGATTCCCCCTCATCCTTCTAAACTCCAGTGAATACAAGCCTAGTCTTTTCAATCTTTCCTCATATGACAGTCCCGCCATTCCAGGGATCAATCTCATGAATCTACACTTCACTGCCTCAATCACAAGGATGTTCTTCCTCAAATTAGTAGACCAAAACTGCACATAATACTCCAGATGTGATCTTACCAGAGCCCTATACAACTGCAAAATAGTAAGATTAAAAGGGAACTTACCAGTTTGAAGTTTGATCTTTATTTTATGAGGAGTCGAGTTGAGGGACTACGTGAATAGAAGCCCGTACAGCCGTTGGTGCGTCAATCTTCAAAGCAGCGGAGTGAATTCACAGCTAACAATGACTGAAGTATAATGGTAAGATGATAAAACTAGAACTACCAGATGAGATCTATGAGGGTGGGAGCGGAGGGCACATAGTCCCTCAACTCGACTCCTCATAAAATAAAGATCAAACTTCAAACTGGTAAGTTCTCGTTTAATCTTACTATTTTACTTCGGAGTCACGTGAGTGACTACGTGAAGATTTCAAAGCACTGTGAATTCACGCCGCAGACCCAAATCCGACGTTCACACTTGCCTGGATTGACTCAAAGTCGTTAGCAATCAATCATATAATAACATTTGTTAAATGAATAACAGTTTATTTACAAACAAAATCATAAGAAACCCCTCTAACTCAGGGGAAACTATAACAGTACTGAAACCAGAATCAGCAAACACCCCGAGCCTTGAAATCGGCTTGTGATAAAACCTCTGAAAAGCTAGCTCACTGGACCATCCTGCGGCCGCGAGGATATGGTCTATTGGCAAGTCCATCGCCCTTGCCGCGGAAGTTGATGCCGCCCTGGTGGAATGAGATTTGAATTTATCAGTATCAATTCCAGCACTTGCCAGGACCTGCTTTAGCCACCTTGAAATCGTTTGCACCGACACCTTACTGTGTGGTTTTTTGTGACTAATAAACAAAGCCAACTCTGTTCCTCTCAGAGGTTTAGTAATCTCAATGTAACGAGATAAATGTGAGACTACACACAAGCGATCATCTGCGGGGTATGCTGAAAACACAATCTTACATCCTGTCATGCCTCTTCTATTATGTTTAAGCAAATCATAGACATAAAATATAATGGCATCTGCCGACACATGCATTCTATCTAGCCGTAGCTTTTGCAACGTTTGTACATGTTGAGCTGAAACTAACGCCATAAGCATAAACCACCTTAATAGTTAATTTGGCTATAGATAGGCTTGTAACCGGAGCCCACTGGCGAAGAACCATAAGAACCTCACTCACATTCCAAATACCGGCATACCTGGGTTTAGGAGGATTAGAATTGAAAACTCCCTTCATGAATCGTGAAACTAACGGATGTGTCCCTAATGTATGCAATTCTGCATTCATAGGTAAATAAGAAGACAGAGCACTTCTGGCTGAATTAATCGCACTGTAACTTAATTTTTGGTCGAAATAAAGAGTTGACAAAACTCCAATACGTCCGTGATCCCTGCAGTGTGATATACAATATTCTACTGTAGGCAGAATTGCTCCCACTTCCTTATATAGGTGAGATATTGCTGCTGTGTACTATCCCTGCAGGCCGACGTGAGAACATCCACAGTCCGATGAGACAGTCCTCTCCCAAGGTATGGCCTCCTTAAAATCTGCAAATTAACAGATCAATATGATCATGTAAAGGATGTTGGTCCCCAGTGACTGGATTTACCAGTAGATTTTTATTCTTGGGAATAATCATGTAAGGCTCCCTAGCCATTTGTAATACAACAGGAAACCATGCTTGTGTAGGCCAATCTGGCACTACCAATATCCCTGAAGTGGAGTCCTCCTTGATCTTTTGCAAACATCTGCTGATGAGACAGATTGGAGGAAATACAGACACAAACATTCCTCCCCAATGCAGCGAAAACGCATCCACTGCTACTGCCCCAATATCTGGTTCCCATGAAACATATCTAGGTAACTGATGATTTAATCGAGATGCAAACAAGTCAATATCTGGCAATCCATACTGAACAATCATTTGGTTAAATACATCCTGATTTAACATCCATTCAATGTTGTTATTAAACTGACGTGACCTAGTGTCAGCTACAGTGTTGAATCTTCCTGGCAAATAAAGTGCTGAAAGCCAGATATTTTGGTCAATACACCAGCTCCAAATCTGGTTAGCCAGTCTGTCACCAGACTGTGACTTAACTCCACCCATGTGGTTTACATATGCTAAAGAAGGAACTGCAGATGCTGGAGAATCGAGGGTACACAAAAAGCTAGAGAAACTCAGCGGGTGCAGCAGCATCTAAGGAGCGAAGGAGATAGGCGACGTTTCGGGTCGAGACCCTTCTTCAGACTGGTCAGGGATCAGGGAAACGAGAGATATAGACGGTGATGTGGTGAGATAAGGAACAATGAATGAAAGATATGCAAAAAAGTATCGATGATAAAGGGAACAAGCCATTGTAAGCTGTTTGTGGTGTGAAAATGAGAAGCTGGTGCGACTGGGGTGGGGGAGGGAGATAGAGATAGAGGGAATGCCAGGGCCCGAGGGCTGAGGGAGAGGTGGGAAGGGGAGTGCTGCACTTCAACTCCCCCTCCCATTCCGCATCCGACCTCTCGGTCCTGGGCCTCCACCACGGCCAGAGTGAGCAACACCGCAAGCTGGAGGAACAGCACCTCATATTCCGCTTGGGGAGTCTGCATCCTTTGGGCTTGAACATTGAATTTTCTCAATTCTGTTAACCCTTGCTGTCTCCTCCCCTTCCACCTCCCCCTCAGCCCTCGGGCCCTGGCATTCTCTCTATCTCTATCTCCCTCCCCACCCCAGTCGCACCAGCTTCTCATTTTCACACCACAAACAGCTTACAATGGCTTGTTCCCTTTATCATCAATACTTTTTTGCCTATCTTTCATTCATTGTTCCTTATCTCTCCACATCACCGTCTATATCTCTCGTTTCCCTGATCCCTGACCAGTCTGAAGAAGGGTCTCGACCCGAAACGTCGCCTATCTCCTTCGCTCCTTAGATGCTGCTGTACCCGCTGAGTTTCTCCAGCTTTTTGTGTACCCTGGTTTACATATGCCACTGCTGTGGTGTTGTCAATCTGGACCTGCACATGCAAGTCCCTGCTTGTAGAACAATAAGCTTTGAGCCCATACCAGGTGCCCAACAACTCTAAATAATTAATCCCTCTTAATTGAAGAAGCGATGTCTCGTCCACATTCCATCTGCCTCCACAACTAGAAGACATATCTGTTGCACCCCAACCCAGTGCACTTACATCAGTCTGTAATATCAGTGACGGTGGTTCCACCAAAACCTTCCTAAAACTTTTTGAAACATGTACTATCCACCATTGTATGTCAGCAATCGCCCCAGATGACAACTGCATAGGCCTATCAAAATGGCCCCTTTGTATTCTCAGTGCCTGTTCCTTTGATCGTTGTAATTGTTGATAATGCAGAGGACCATACTGCACAGCTGGAAATGCTGCAACAAACTTCCCAATTAACCTGGCTACTTGTCTAATCGAAGGCCGTTGTTCTCCAACGAGATTAACACAGTCCTCAATTAACTGATTCAATTTATCCCTGGGCAAAGTTACCAACATGTGATTGGAATTAATCGTAAATCCCAGATAATCAATAATTTGGACTGGTGATAATTTAGATTTATCTGGGTGAATAACAAATCCCATTTGTTCAAAAGTGATTTTAACAACTGAAACTGATGATTGAGTTTCAGCATGAGTCTTTCCAACAATCAGAATATCATCTAATAGGCCATTACCACATGCCCCTGAGTCTAAGTAATGCTAACACCGGTTTTATCAATTTAGTAAATAATCTAGGAGCTGAAGTTAATCCATTCGGCAATGCCCTAAATTGCCACAGCTGAGTCATCCAAATAAATTTCAAATATCTTCTATCATCACCATGAATAGACACTAATTAATACGCATTCTTTAAATCAATGGTTGCCATATAACACCCTTTGGACACTAGATGTTTGGCCGTGGTAAAGGTCTCCATTTTGAAATGCCTGTAACAAACAAATTTGTTCAAACTCGATAAATCCAGAATGATTCTACATCCCCCAGTCTTTTTAGATCTGGGAAATATACTTGACAGAAATTGTTGACTTTGATAGACAGAAGGCTCAATTACCCCTTTCGTATGTAACGACTGAATCTCTGCTTGAATAAGCACATTTTCCTCATCTGAAAAAATAAGTTTACGACTAGGAAAAATGTTGATTAGGTAGACTGTCCTTAGAGTAAAATTCAATTTTCACACCTTCAATACTACTAAGTATGAACAAATCTGATGTCAACTGCTGCCATTGTTTGAGAAACAATTTTAACCTTCCCCAATTTGAACAGGAACATCAGTTAATTCATCGTCTGTCAATGTTATATTCCTTACCTGCATCTTTCCTTGCGGACCTTGTTGTCCTCGACCTCTTGTAGAGAAACCTTTTTGCCTTGCTTGCCAGCTGGCTTAATGAGGGCCATGGTTTTAACAACCTCATGACAGTCTTTGACCCTTTTTGCAAGGTTACCACCAAACAACAGATTTCGTGGTGGTACACTGGTCGGTTTGCACAAACTCGCCAAATTCGGATTAGCACTGGCCTAATAGCGGCCCTCCTGATATTATTAATTTCAAAAATGCATTACAAAGGAATCCCAGTTCGTCCTGGTGTGCTTCAACCATATAGCTTGTATCAATAACTTTCACCACAGCTGTAATACCTGCTGACAACAGTTTAAGCACTTTTTTAAAACTTCATCTCCTGGGCCCTAGCAGGCATACCCATCTGTGACCAAATTTGGTGATTAACCACCGGTACCATCAGGAGATCACAATTAACAGGAGCTTTATAGTTTTTTGCTACTACATCCATAGCTAGCTCATGTAACTGGTGGGAGAGCATATACTGAATTGCTTCGGCCAATTCTACCTCAATCGCCTCTCCTGCCTCTCTAGGCTCAGCAAACTTCCCAGCAATGTTCGGAATTACCTCCAACCGAACTCCTTTACTGCTCTCCCCCAGCATAGAATCAGTGTCAGCAAACTGCACTGATAGAACATCCTCCTCACAGGCAGGATAGTTCTGCAGCCCTGAAACAGGTGCTGCTAGCACAAGCTCTCCATCAGCCTGGCTTGGGCACCACTCCTCCTCACGGAGCTGGTCCCTGTCGAGCATTCTTTTGTAATAAAATCTTGACGTGGGAGAGCCGTGAGCAAACGGACTCTCCTATGGAGGGTATAACCTCCAGGCCCGACTCATTTACGGGCCACAGAGACTTGCCAGTGGCCTTCTGCCCTACTGGCAAGCCTCCACTGCCCCCCGGCAGTGGGTCCGCAACCACTGGCTGTGTAGCCAGCACCGGACCAGGTGTACCAGACGGGCCTCCATCCTCAACACTCTCCTGGCCACTTTTCCTTTCTACCCCCGGAGCGCCTCGCCGACACCTTCTTCACTTTCTGCAACATATCTACAAGAACTCCAAACCGTCGCAGAAAATGACCTGTGGTAAAAAATTTTTAAAAACCTTACCTCCGTTTAAACTTACCGCTTGGAGGAGCGTTGCTGCTCCAACCGGCCGACTGCACCAACGTCTGACGTCATGACGCACCAACGGCTGTACGGGCTTCTATTCACGTAGTCACTCACGTGACTCCGAAGTAAAATAACCTGTTTACTCCTATACTGAAATCCTCTTGTTATGAAGGCCAACATTCCATTAGCTTTCTTCACTGCCTGCTGTACCTGCACACCAACTTTCAGTGACTGGTGTACAAGGACACCCAGATCTCGCTGTACCTCCCCCTTACCTAACCTAACCCCATTGAGATAATAATCTGCCCCCTTGTTTTTGCACCAAAGTGGATAACCTCATATTTATCTGTATTATACTGCATCTGCCACACATCTGCCCACTCACTCAACCTGTCCAGGTCCCCCTGCAACCTCCTAACATACTCTTCATAGTTCACACTGCCACCCAGCTTTGTGTCATCTGCAAACTTGCTTCTAATTCCCTCTTCCCAATCATTAATATATATGGTAAACAGTTGCGGCCCCAACACGGAGCCTTGCGACACTCCACTCGCCACTGCCTGCTATTCTGAAAAGGACCCGTTCACTGCGACTCTTTGCTTCCTGTCTGCCAACCAATTTTCTATCCACGTCAACACCCTACCCCCAATACCATGTGCTCTAATTTTAGTCACCAGTCTCCCGTGCGGGACCTTATCAAACGCTTTCTGAAAGTCTAGATACACTACATCCATTTAAAAAAATTCCAGAAGATTAGTCAAGCATGATTTTCCTTTCATAAATCTATGCTGACTTGGACTAATACTTTTACTGCTATCCAAATGCCCCATTATTACCTCTTTAATAATTGACTCCAGCATCTTTCCTACCACTGAAGTCAAGGTAACTGGTCTGTAATTCCCTGTTTTCTCTCTCGCTCCTTTCTTGAAAAGTGGGATAACATTAGCTATCCTCCAGTCCACAGGAACTGATCCTGAATCTATTGAACATTGGAAAATGATCACCAATGCTTCCACTATTTTAGAGCCACCTTCCTGGGGACCCTGGGATGCAGACCATCAGGCCCAGGGGATTTATCATCCTTCAGTCCCATTAGCTTACGCAATACTATTTCTCACCTAATGAAAATTTATTTCAGTTCCTCTACCCCCTTAGATCCTCTGTCCTCCAGTACTTCTGGGAGATTGTTTGTGTCTTCCTTAGTGAAGACAGATCCAAAGTACCTGTTCAACTCTTCTGCCATTTCCTTGTTCACCATAATAATTTCACCCGAGTCTGCCTTCAAGGGACTTACATTTGACTTTGCTATTCTTTTTCCCTTAACACATCTGAAGTGGGCGAATGTACGCATGTGCGGGGCTCTTCTAGAGTGCGGAGATTACGGGCGGGAAAGCCCTGCGGAATCAGCCATGTTTGCCAGACGTTTCTGAGTTTATGTATTAAAGAAATAAGTTGCTTAAAGATTAAACAAAGTTAAGTAAATTACGAGTAGTGTAAAGTTTTATTTGCCTCACAACAATCTAAGCAACTTAATCTTAGAAGTCAAGCAGTCTGAAATGGAGATGGAGAAACTATTGAAACCACAACGCTTGGATCTGGTTCCCAACTCACCTACTGCTGCAAAGAATTGGAAGCACTGACTTCGGACACTAAATAACTTATTTGATGAGTGTGGCAATGATGCACCAGACAGATTCAAGACATTAGTAAGCTCCGTCTCTTCTGATGTATATGAGTACATAGAGGAATGTACAACTTATGACTGCTATTGATGTACTAAGCAGACTCTTCTTTAAGACACCCAACAACACCTCCTTGCTACTAGGAAACAAAAACCTGGTGAGTCACTTGATGAATTTTTACAAGAACTTCAAAGACTTAGTAAAGACTGTGCCTTCAAAGCAGTTACGGCTGATCAATATCAACAGGAAGGTATTCGAGACCCTTTTATCAATGCTTTGGCATCGCCTTTAATACGACAGAGTCTATTAGAAAACAAAACCTTGGATTTACAGTCAGCTTACAATCAAGCTTACTCATTAGACTTGGCTCAGAAAAATTCAGATGCTTATGGCTCATCTAATGTGTATTCTGCTGCAACTACTACAAAAGAATTTCACCCAAGTACTAATATGGAGCAAGCTGAAACAATTTCTACTGATAAAGGTGCCCTTGCTGCAGCATATAATTATTCAAAAAAGAACTGTTACTTTTGCGGGGGTAATATTCATAAGAGAGAGTGATGCCCTGCTCGAGAGGCAACTTGTAATAGTTGTGGCAAGAAGGGACATTATTCTAGAGTATGCAAGTCCAAAGCAACTACTAAAATTGTGACTGCTGCCATGTATACGCCTTCTTTATGTGCAATTACAGCTGCATTTATAACCATATAACCATATAACCATATAACAATTACAGCACGGAAACAGGCCCTCTCGGCCCTTCCAGTCCGTGCCGACCATTTGTTTTCCCTAGTCCCATCTACCTGCACTCAGACCATACCCCTCCATTCCCTTCACGTCCATATACCTATCCACTTTAGTCTTAAATGTTAAAATCGATCCTGCCTCCACCACTTCTGCTGGAAGCTCATTCCACACAACCACCACCCTCTGAGTAAAGAAGTTCCCCCTCACGTTACCCCGAAACTTCTGTCCCTTAATTCTCATGTCATGCCCTCTTGTTTGAATCTTCCCTACCCTCAATGGGAAAAACGTATCCACGTCAACTCTGTCTATCCCTTTCATCATTTTAAAGACCTCAATCAAGTCCCCCCTTAACCTTCTGCGCTCCAAAGAATAAAGACCTAACGTTCAACCTTTCTCTGTAACATAGTTGCTGGAACCCTGGCAACATTCTAGTAAATCTCCTCTGTACTCTCTCTATTTTGTTGACATCCTTCCTATAACTAGGCGACCAAAATTGTACACCATACTCCAGAATTGGTCTTACCAATGCCTTGTACAATTTTAACATTACTTCCCTACTCCTATATTCAATGCTCTGATTTATAAAGGCCAGCACACCAAAGGCTTTCTTTACCACCCTATCTACATGCGATTCCACCTTCAGGGAACTATGCACAGTTATTCCTAGATCCCTCTGTTCCACAGCATTCCTCAATTCCCTACCATTTACCATGTACTTCCTATTTTGATTTGTCCTGCCAAGATGTAGCTCTTCACACTTAACAGCATTAAACTCCATCTGCCATCTTTCAGCCCACTTTTCCAAATGGCCCAAATCTCTCTGTAGACTTTGAAAATCTACTTCATTATCCACAACACCACCTATCTTAGTATCATCTGCATACTTACTTATCCAATTTTCCACCCCCATCATCCAGATCTTTCCTCAGAGCTTGTCTCATGCAGCTACAATGGTATTCATTAATGGCCATACACTTAATGTATTACTTGATTCTGGCAGTTCAGAAAGTTTTATAAGTGAACAAGTTGTGTCTCGACTAAATCTAACTATAATTCCTTCAAATAGAGAAATCTCGATCGGTTTCTGACAACTCTCAATACTCAAATTATTGGATCTTGTATTGTAGACTTTATTCTGAACAAAACTAGCTATAAATCTGTATGTCTTGGTATTTTGAAAAATTAGTGTAGCGATATAATTCTAGGTCAGGATTTTCAGAAACTGCACAGATCATTTCAAATAATGTATGAAGGAACTATGCCTGATCGTGTATTGTCAAATCCACCAGTATTATGTGTTTTTTTTTCTGCTGCATCTGTTGAATGTCCTTCATTGTTCACTAATTTATCCTCTAAGTGCAAGCCAATTGCTACAAAATCAAGACATTTTAGTAAAGATGATAGGAACTTTATCAACTCAGAAGTAATAGGTATGTTACAATACCTACCTTGAGCAGCGCTGCGGTTCTGCCACTCTGCTTGTGCGTGACTGGCGCCTTTCGGGGGGGGGGAGGGGTGGGTTTAAAATGCCGTTTTTCCCTAGACAGTCCAAATCGATCCATGTCGGGCGATTTCGTCGCTAAAGAGAAATCGCTCCGACATTTCATTCATGAAGCTATTTTTAAACTACACTCGATTATTTATTAACTAGAGTAGTTTAAAATCATCTTCTAAAGCTCTGAACACCGACAGCAGAACGGACCAAACGTAGGGGAGAAAATAAAGTGCACAATTTATTTTTACATGAAAACTCGGTTTTTAGGAAGCCTTTAATCACATTTTCATGTTGCGAAATGGGGACAAAAAAAATGTATGAACCGCCAGTATTTTTCCTGCCGACGGTAGGTTAAATTCACCGCAAACCGCAACGTTCCAATCCACCGCATTCCACTAAAACCCACTCGTAAGTTGATTTAAATGGCCATTAATTTACAGGAATTAAACACTAAATTCCTTCCATTTGGCCTATAAATTCATGAAAATGAGATTTAAAAATCATGTTATATTGTGGATTATTGTGTGAATGTTATTTGGACACTTAGGCAATTGAAAAATGTTTATCATTTCTTAAGAAATGGATAGACGTTTAGATCTAGTAGTTGAATTTTGTAATTAACTACAATTAGACAACTAACTAATTATATGATTTAATTTCAGGTCATCCAAGTAAGATTGTTTCATATTTGTTTCAGAATGCTTCAATCTATAATAACTGAAAATGTCATTGAGTTCTCTTAATGTTTAAGAGAGTTTTGGGCTTTTGATTATCCTAGATCACAGCTTTTGAGTTAAGTCAATGGAAAGGCAAGGGGAACAAGATGCTAATTTCCGGGTATGAAAATGGCCATAAATTGTTTAATACTGAAGATATGAAAGTGAATTAGGTGTCAAATTAAACTTCTTTTTATGCGTTATCTGATGGGATAAATTGCAGACATGATTTTTAAAATCTCAAAATTTTGTAACATTGCTAGAAGTAATTAATCTTTTACAAGAAGATATCATAGACCCAGCTTTCCTCTTGGAGGGCACAAGTTGTTGTGGTTAAAGCACCTTGGAGAGACATAGAAAGAGACTCTGCATTGATTACTCTCAAACTATAAACAAGTTCACGGAGCTTGATGCATATCCATTACCTCGTATAGAAGAGATTATCAATACAATAGCTATGTATAAGATATTCTCTACTTTTGACAAAAAGTGCTTACTACCAAATTATTTTGAAGGAATCAGAGAAGAAATACACTGCGTTTGAAGCAAATGGGAAATTATACTACTACTGCAGAGTTCCTTTTGATGTAGCTAATAGCATGGCCATAGAGAGAGATGGACAAACTTGTTGAACAGGAAAACTTTAAAGATACATTCCCTTATCTTGATAATATAACTATTGCAGGAAAAGACCAAGGTGAATATGATGAAAATGTATAATGGTTTTTAGATGTTGTACATTCTAAAAATCTACCATTAAATGAGGCTAAGTCAATAACATCGGTGTCATCAATTAATATTCTTGGTGATTGGGTTGGAAATGATATAATCAAGCCTGATCCAGAAAGACTCCGGCCACTCAAAGAGATACCTGTTCCAGCCACATTAAGCTCTTTACGAAGGGTTCTCGGGATCTTTGCATATTATGCTAAATTGAGAGCAAATTTTTCTGACAAAATTCAACCTTTGATAAGAGCAAAATCTTTCCCCCTTGACTCCACAGCAATTGGTGCCTTTAATTCTTTAAAGAAACAATTGGAATCTGCGACATTACATGCCATTTGATGAGGATCTCCCCTTTGTTGTTGAATGTGTGCCTCATTTAGCAGTTTCAGCAACATTAAATCAAGCAGGACGACCAGTGGCTTTCATGTCTCGTACTCTCCAAGGTAGTGAGTTGCACTACCCACCTGTCGAAAAGGAAGCTACAGCAATTATTGAAGCAGTGAGAAAATGGAGTAATGTCCTTGCTCGCCAGCACTTCACTTTGATAACAAATCAGCGTTCAGTAGCTTTTATGCTGGATAATCGAAAACGAACGAAGTTTAAGAACAGTAAAATTCATGAATGGAGGATTGAATTATCTGCATATAGTTATTCAATTGAGTACCGCCCTGGTAAGGACAATGTTGCTATGGATACATTAACCCGAGCATTTTGTGTCTCTGTTCATTCTTCTGCACTCACTGATCTTCACAATGGGCTGTGTCATCTTGGAGTCACTCGTTTGTTACACTATGTTCATTCCAAAAAACGTACCTTTCTCTGCAGAAGATGTGAAGATGACGTGTGCTTCATGTAGAATCTGTGCTGAATTAAAACCAAGGTTCTTCCGTCCTGAAGAAGGAAGATTGATCAAAGCTACTCAACCTATGGAACGTTTGAGTATTGACTTCAAAGGGCCTTTACCATCCTCCTCTCAAAATATTTATATACTTACCTTAGTTGACGAATATTCGAGGTTCCCATTTGCTTTTCCTTGTCCAAATATGTCAGCTGCTATGGTTATCAAATGTTTAGATCAACTGTTTTCATTCTGTGGATTTCCAAGTTACATACATTCTGATAGGGGCACCTCATTCATGTCGAAAGATTTAAAGTACTACCTTTCTAAAAGAGGAATTGCAACAAGTAAAACAACACCATATCATCCTATTGGAAATGGTCAGGTTGAGAGGTATAACGGAATCATTTGGAAAGCAGTGAAACTGGCTTTAATGTCAAATGACATACCAGATCAGCATTGGGAATGTGTTCTACCAGATGCATTACACTTCATCAGATCTCTACTGTCAACTGCTACCAATACTGCTCCACATGAGCGGTTCTTTAACTTCAAACGGCATTCTTCTAGTGGTACTTCTCTGCCATCATGGTTAACTACCTTCATCGTTATGTCCGATTAAATAAGAACGAGCCTTTTGTTGATGAAGTTGAAATGACTCATCCTGAACTATCAAGTATCAGGATGGACGCCAGTCAACTGTCTCACTTCGTGACCTTGCACCATGTCCGTCTTCTCCATCAGCTCCGTCACTTCTTGATAACACTAATCGAGAACTTCCTCCAACACTTCCAGCATCCCCTATGGAAACTTCTATAAGAAATTCTAAAATTGTAAATCTAAATAACAATATGAGTGAAGTTGATGACCAAGCAATATATGTACCGCCAGCTATTGAAACACCATTATCTCCTGATGCTCCAGTGTTGCGACGGTCATCAAGACATATTAAACCTCCTCAACTTATAAATAGGAGGGGAGAATGAAGTGGGCGCATGTTCGCATGTGCGGGGCTCTTCTAGAGTGTGCGCATGTGCGGGGGCTTTTCCAGAGTGTGCGCATGTGCGGAGATTACGGGCGGGAAAGACCTGCGGAATCAGCCATGTTTGCCAGACATTTCTGAGTTTATGTATTAAAGAAATATGTTGCTTAAAGCTTAAATAAAGTTATGGAAATTATGAGTAGTGTAAAGTTTCATATGCCTCTCAACAAGATCTAAAGAAGCTTTTACTGTCCTTCTTTATATTCCTGGCCTGCTTCCCCTCGTACGGGCAGGAGAAAGAATACAGGAACTTGACCAGTGCCTTTTGTGCCTGGAGTAAAGAGAACTGTCTCATCCTGAACACAACTAAGACTAAAGAGATGGTGGTTAACTTTGGCAGGTCCAAGCTCCCCCTTCAGCCGGTCAACGCTGCAGGGGCTGACATTGAGGAGGTGCAGACATATAAATACCTTGGAGTGCACTTGGATTACAAATTGGACTGGTCTGTCAACTCTACGCCCTCTACAAAAAAGGCCAGAGCAGACTCTTTTTCCTCAGAAGGCTCAAATCCTTCAATGTGCGTAATGATATGCTGCACATGTTTTACAACACTGTGGTTGCAAGTGTTATTTTCTACGCTGTGGTCTGCTGGGGCAATGGCAATAGTGCAAAAAACAATAAGAAGCTGGACAGACTGGTTAAACGAGCTAGCTCACTGCTGGAGGGGAGAGTGGACTCTGAGATGGATGTGCTTGAGAGGCTTATGAGGCACAAGGTGCAGGTCGTCCTGAAAAACCCCGGGCATCCCCTCCATGTAATTCTGGAAAGTTAAAAGAGCACTCGGAACATCAACCGACTCCTCTCCCTGCCCTGTAGAACGGAGCGGTTCAGAAGATCCTTCACCCCTGCAGCCATTAGATTTTATAATTCAAACCGCTAGGCTGTAGGGGGATGCATTTTTGCAATTTTTAATTTTTAATTGTTAATTATTGGTCTTTTTAAGTATTTATTGCTCTCAGGTAGTGTCCACATTGTATTTTATGTATTTTCTGTCTGCGTTCGTTTTGAATGTGTGGGTTTATTGATTGGGGGCTTCTGGACATTTGAATTTCCCTGAGGGGATCAATAAAGTATTTAATTTTATTATTAGTAGTATTATTAGTATTATTATTACTTCATCTTTTCAGCCCGTATTGCCCGTTTTGTTTCCTTCTGTTGTCCTATGAAAGTTTCACAATCCTCTGGCTTCCAGCTACTCACTGCTGTGTTATACATCTTTTCTTTTAGTTTTATCCTATCCCTAACTTCTCTTGTCAGCCACAGTTGCTTTATACTCCCCTTAGAATCTTTCTTCCTTTTTGGAATGAAATGATCCTGCGTCGTCCGGATTATGCCCAGAAATTCCTGCCATTGCTGCACCCACTGTAATTCCTGCTGGGATCCCTTTCCAGTCTACCTTGGCCAGATCCTCCCTCATACCTTCATAGTCCCCTTTGTTCAACTGCATCACTGATACTTCCGATTTAACCTTCTCCTCAAATTAAAACTAATCATATTATGATCACTACATCCAAGCGGTTCCTTTACCTCAAGTTCCCTTATCAAATCTGGTTCATTGGACAACACTAAATCCCGAATTGCCTTTTCTCTGGTCGGCTCCATTACAAGCTGCACTAAGAATCCATCTCGGAAGCACTCTACAAACTCTCTTTCTTGGGGTCCTGAACCAACTTGATTTTCCCAGTCTACCTGCATATTGAAATCCCCCATCGCCACAGTAGCATTACCTTTGTTCTTCTTATGTTACCATTCTCTTGTTTTGATTTTTAACAATTTGTAGTTTCCAAGTTCTTTAAAGTTACTGAGGGAAGAGATTTGTTTTTAGTTACTTGAGTGACCGGCACGGTGGCACAGCGGTAGTTGCTGCCTTACGGCGCCAGAGACCCGAGTTCGATCCTGACCATGGATGCTGCCTGTACGGAGTTTGTACATTCTCCCTGTGACTGTGTGGTTTTTCACTGGATGCTCCGGTTTCCTCCCAATCTCCAAAGAAGTACAGGTGTGTAGGTTAATTGGTTTCTGTAAAGGATAGTGTTAAAGTACAAGGTGATCACTGGTCGATGCAGACTTAGTGGGCCGAAGGGCTTGTTTCCACACTGTATCTCTAAAGTCTAAAGTCTAAAGTAAAGCATAGACTTTGGATAAATGGGTGCAACAATATCTGATGTTGGCAGACCAGCTCCTGTTATTCAGCTCCATTGAAAGCAGCTAGTTATGCTCTTTTTTCCATAACTGTAAATAGCATGTATATGTTTTTCCTTCATATCTAACCAGCCATCAGCCACTTAAAAGACCACATTTCACAAGTGAGGTACTACAAATTCATTTTGGAACCTTTGTGACACATCTCACTGGCAAGATCATTCTCCTAACTCATTCCTCTGAAGTCCAAAGGGATGTTTTTTTTTTTCAATTTTGCCTATTTCTAGCAAATCATGGTGTCCTACTTGTCAAGATAAAGAGATGTGCTTTCAGATCATTGTAATTATGGAGTGTGGCATCAACAGGATTTCTATCGGAACATTTCTAACTCAGAGCAATGGATTGTGCATTTAAGGGAAGGTTTTTGCAGATTCATTCTTATGTCATTATATTCAATCCACAAAATGATTGCCTCATATGGAAGGCTCCCCTGGGTAGCCATTATGGCTATTATGTTTCACCCGTTTAATTAAGCTTTAAAGTTTCCCTTGGCTTACCCAGACATGATCGAGTGCATGCATTGTTAGTGAATATATTCCAGTCACCCTGCAAGTTAGCCTAATTAGATCTTCTGGCATGGATGGGGAGCTGTGTATGCATTGTAGCCAAGAACATATTTGCTTTTGTTACTTTGCATCCATGATCTTTTGCGCAGAAAATCACGCCCATTGGGAATTTGATGTGGGTACAATAAAGTACAATTCATTTGATTGGAATTTTCCATGTGCTGCTACATATATAATAATGTCATGTGTAGGAAGGACCTGCAGGAGCTGGTTTAAACCAAAGAGAGACACAAAAAGCTGGAGCAACTCAACGGGTCAGGCAGCATCTCTGGAGAAAAGGAATCGGTGACGTTTCGGCTCAAAGCACTTCGTCAGACTGAGAGTCAGGTAAAAAGCCTTACTGAATAGTGAACGGCCTGGATGTGGAGAAGATGTTTTCACTAGTGGGAGAGCCTAGGTCCAGAGGTCATAGTTAAATTATGTTCCTTTAGGTAGGAGATGATGGGGAATTTCTTTAGTCAGAGGGTGATGAATCTCTGGAATTCATTGCCACAGAAGGCTGTGGAGAACAAGTCAATGGATATATATATATTTTTTTTGTTTGAATATTTTTTTATTATAGAAACATATATATGAAAATTACAATATTTTACATAAACAAAAATACATCATTAAATACTTTCATAATATTAATATTATTACTAATATCAGATTTAGGACTATATGCTTCTATACGCTTTTTTAGTTATTTTTTATAAAGTAAGGAAAGATAGAGATAAATAATGAAAAAAATATGAAAACGAATGGAGTATTAATCATTATTCCGTCATTGGAGATATAGGCATGATTTATTATATTTCTTTCTTCATCCATTCTAATATTCAGGCCTCAGTCAAGCCCTCGTACCGAGCCATTATGACTCTGTAAATATTCAATATATGGAGTCCATATCCCTCTGAAGAGATCTAACCTGTCCATTAAGACAAGCCTCAATCTCTCCAGATGAAGAGTCTCCGACATTTCTGTATTCCACATTTTGATTGTAGGGGATGTAGGGCCTTTCCAAAATTTTAATATTAATTTTTTCCCAATTATTAACCCATAATCAATAAAAATCCTCTGGTTTGTTGTTACCATTTGTTCTGTTTCCAATATTCCTAGTATTATTAGCTTTTGAATCGAGTGTCAAAGTTATATTAACAACATTCAAAATTATCCTAAATATTTCAATCCAGAATTTTGTAATTTGTATACAATTTGTAAATGAGTGTGCCAGATTGGCTTCTAAATGTTGACATTTATCACATATAGGAGATACTTTTGGGAACATATTATGTAATTTGGTTTTTGAATAATATAATCTATGTAATATTTTAAACTGTATAAGAGAGTGTTTAGCATTTAGCGAACAATGATGTATATGTTGTAAACTATCATCCCATATTTCTGGTCTAATAGTTTGACATAATTCATTTTCCCACGATTGTCTATGTATTTCTGTTGATGGAACATCACATTCCAATAAGATGTTATATATATATGAAATCGTTGTTTCTGTATTCGGATGTTTATTCAAACATTCATCTAATATTTCTATCTTTCTATTTCTGAGTTCTTGCGTATTTGCTTTAACATAATCTCTAATTTGTAAGTATCTAAAGTACTCTTTAGATTGTAGTCCATAAATTTGTTGTATGTCTTGAAATGAAAGGAAGGAGTTTTCCCTATAGAGATCCCCCATCTTAATAATTCCATTATTTTTCCATTGTGAAAAAGCTTTATCCATCATTGAAGGTTTAAACGTAACATTATTTACAATGCTAAGAGATAGTGGTATAGATTTTAATTTTAATGTTTTCTTTATTTGTTTCAAAATACGTATTCCACTTCCTATTATTGGGTTATCACTATATGTTTTCTTAGCTAAATTAGTATTAGCGAATATTATAGAACTAATTTCAAAAAGGAGAACAATCTTCTTTTTTCCATATTTAACCAAGTTGGTTGATTATCTATTTCTTCTAACCAAAAATTCATATTTTTAATGTTAACTGCCCAGTAATAAAACATAAAATTTGGTAGAGCTAGACCTCCATTTATTTTTGGTTTACATAGATGTTTTTTGTTTATTCTATGGCACTTATAATCCCAAATGAAGTTAGTGACTAAGGAGTCCACCTTTTTAAAGACATTTTTAGGCAGATATATTGGGATTGATTGGAAAAGGTATAATAATTGTGGAAGAAACACCATTTTTATTATATTAATTTTGCCTATCATCGATATAGTTTTCCAATATATAATATTCTTATTTAATTTGTTCAATAATAATGGAAAATTAGCTTTAAATAAGGAGTCAAATCTTTTTGTTACAAAGATTCCAAGATATTTAAATTTTCATTTGTTATCTTAAAAGGGAATTGTTGTAATATATGTAAATTATTTACCGTTATTGGCATAAGTTCGCTTTTATTCCAGTTAATACTATATCCTGAATAGGATCCAAATTCAGTTATTAATTTTAACAAATTACGGATACTAGTTTCTGGTTTTGTGATGTAAAGTAGCACATCATCCGCATATAGAGAGATTTTATTTTTAGTGTCTCTAGTATCGTATCCATATATTTCCGGATGTGATCTCACCATCAGAGCTAACGGTTCTATTGCCAATGCAAACAATAAAGGGGATAAAGGACAACCTTGTCTGCAACCTCGAGATAAATTGAATTTAGGTGATAACATTTGATTTGTTATTATTCTAGCTGTCGGATTTGTATATAGCAATTTGATCCAGTTAATAAACTTTTCTCCCAGTTTAAAAGCTTCCATAACCGAGAAACAAGTAAGGCCATACCACTTGATCAAAGGCTTTCTCTGCATCTAACAAATAACTACTAGGTCTTTATTAATATCTCTTTTCGAGTATATAATATTGAATAACCGTCTCAAATTATATGAAAAGTATCGTTTTGGTATAAATCCTGTTTGATCAGGGGAACTAATTTAGTAACAACTAAACTTACCCTTTGTGCTAATATTTTAGTTAGTATCTTTTGATCGGTATTTAGAAGAGCTATTGCTCTAAATGATCCTGGTTCATCCAAGTCTTTGTTTATTTAGGGTAAAAGTGTTATAATAGATGCATTTAATGTTTCTGGTAGTTTTTGCTGTATATATATATGATCATATGGTAATTTCAAACGTGGTACTATCTGATCAAAAATACTTTATAAAATTCCGAGCCAATGCCGTCTGGTGCCAGGTGTTTTACCCTTTTTTAGTGATCTAATAGATTCTTGGATTTCTTTTATCGTAATATCAGCATTCAGTAACTCTATATTTTGTGAATCCAATCCTTTCAAGTTACATTTTTTTTTAAATGCTTCAATTCCTATTTTATTATCTGTTGTTTTCGCAGTGTATAGGTTTTTATAATATTGCATAAATCTTTCATTAATATCTTTAGGCTGTGTTAACAATTCGCCATTATGTGATTTAATCCTATGGATTATTCTTTCAGCTTCCATTTTCCATAGTTGACGAGCCAGTAATTTTTGAGGTTTATCACCGAATTCAAACTGTAATTGTTTAGTATGTTGATAAAATTTAACGACTTGGTCTGTAAATATTTTGTTTAATTTATATTTCAATGCTGCAATTTTATTATGTAATATAGTAGTTGGATTCATTGCGTTCTGTATATCTAATTGTTTGATCTCCTTTTCCAAATCTTGCTGCTCCTTACGTTTCTTTTTATTATAAAATGCTTGAGAGGAAATCATGATTCCCCGGAGGTATGCTTTAAATGTTTCCCATAATAAGGAACAAGATATTTCCGGTTTATCATTTATTTCGAAAAAAATCTTAATTTGTTCTGTAATATATTCCTGGGTAATTTTATTTTCTAATATTTGTGGGTTAAATCTCCACTGTTCTGATTTTTGTAGTTTACCATTTATTTTGATCTTGAATGTTAATGGTGCATGATCTGAAATTATGATATTATGATAATTGGATTTATAAGTAAGCGAAATAAGTTTAGCGTCCACCAAAAAATAATCTATTCTTGAGTAAGTTTTATGTACTGACGAGTAAAAAGAGTATTCTCGTCCAGTAGGGTTTTCAATTCTCCAAACATCTTTGATATTAGTAGTTTCCATATATGCATTTAATAAATCACTAGAGTGTGATTTAGTTTTCCTTTTCCTTGTAGATCTATCTAAGTATGGATCTAATGTACAATTAAAGTCACCTCCAATTATTAGATTATGTTAGCTAATTCCGGAATATTATTAAATACCTTCTTAAAAAACAATGGACTATCAAAATTGGTCCATATACATTAACGAAAATCATTTTTTGGGTATTTAATTCTCCTATGACGATAATATATCTTCCATCTTTATCAGTTATAGTTGATGTATGTTTAAATAAAATACCTTTACGAAATAATATTGCTACGCCTCTTGATTTATGTGTAAAAGAAGAGTGATACATTTTATCTATCCATTTAGCTTTCAATCTATGTTCAGCATCTTTTTTTAGATGTGTTTCTTGAATAAAAATCACATCAGCTTTATTTGCCTTTAAATGTGCAAAAACTTTTCCTCTCTTAATCAGTTCATTAATACCTTTAACGTTCCAACTACAAAAAGTTATTCCCTCATTCCCTATATTTATTTTTGGGTCTTGCATCTTATGACTATGGAGGTCTGCAATAGTCTATGGTTCAGCACATCAGACCCGACCTTACACCCGAACATCGAATAGATGAATTTTAAGTCTCGTGCATGTCTCTCACGTATATATCTCCATTGATCCAGTATATAACTCCATTCAAATTGAAGAAAAACCATAATAGATTATATAAGAAAAGAACAAAGGATAGATTAAGAGGTTAGTAATGTGCAAAAAGAAAGGAAAAACTACATCTAGAGTTGCTGTAGTTAGTGCTAGCCATACTAGCATGGCTAACCATCTACCGACTTCCGTCGTTGATGTTGGTAACTTAACCAGCTCCCAGGTTTATGGAATTGTTATTCCATAAAAAATATTTTACCGGGGGTGTAGTATTAGAGAAGAGAAAAAAAAAAGGGAAAGGGAAAAAAGAGGGATAAAAATAGAAACTTATTTAGTAAAGGCATATTTAACATAACAATTAAAGGTATAGAAATACAATTATTTAAAACTTATTTGAACATCTAATTATTATAAACAATTATAAAGGTATAGAAATACAATTATTTAAGACTTGTTTAAACATCTCATTATTATAAACATGAGAAACAAAAAAAAAAAGAATATCAAAATACATATTTAGAACTTAATTAAAAATCTATCAATTTTAAACAGAAAGAACAAAATAGAGACTTATTTAGTAAAGGCATATTTAACTTATGACCATTAAAGGTATAGAAATATAATTATTTAAGATTTATTTAAACATCTAATTTTTATAAACCCATTATAAAAGTATAGAAAATACCATTATTTAAGACTTATTTAAACATCTAATTATTGTAAACAGGAAGAACAAAAAAAAAGGAAAGATATCAAAGTACATGTTAGAACTTAATTAAAAATCAATCAATTTTAAACAGAAAGAACACAAAAGGATAAAAAGAAAAAAGAAAAAAAAACAATCCATCCTAGAAAAAAAGAAGAGAAAGAAAAAAAAAGATATTAAAAATGAAAATAAAAAAAAATTGCTGACAAAAAGGAAAAATCTCCAAAGGAAATCAATCCCTAATTTTAACTCTATTCATTCCAACATAGAAAATCATTAATTATTAGTAAAAGTAATTAATATTAATTAGTAAAAATTATGTTAGTAGGAATACCACCTAGTGTCTATAATGTATATTAGTTATTTATATTAGTAATATATTGATATTAATTATTAGTATCCAAGTAAAGTTTTCCGATCCACTTCTTTCTCCGACTTCCATCCAACGTTGCCCAGTTCAATCCAGTCCTGCATTGTTTTATAGTCTTGCGAAGTCTTGGAGATTCTTGTGGCGTTCTTAAGGGTCAATATATTTGAAAGTAGCTGCTTCTCAGGTCTGGATCTGACGCGCAAAGGCCATTGCTGCTTCTGGGTTGGAAAAGAAATGCTCCTCGTTATTGAAGGTAACTCTTAGAGTAGCTGGATAATTCAAACTGTATTTCAAATGTGGCACTCTTCTCATAAGACTCTTAGCCTTTTGCAGGATAGTCTCGGTAGATACTGATCCTGTGACCGTCAAATTCCAGGTTTCTATTTCTCGAGGATATCCGCATTATCTCATCCAAGACATAGTCGTATTGTAGCTTTATAATCATTTGTCTTGGAGGGGCATTTGCTCTTGTCTGACGTCTTCTGACTCTGTGGGCACGGGCTAATAAAGGCTTTTGATCCAGAGATAAGACTTGTTGTAATAAGTTCGCAGTAAATTCTCGAGGATCTTCATCTTTCTCTCGTCCTTCAGGAATACCTGCAATTCTTAGGTTTTGTCTTCTCTGGCAACCTTCTAGCTCAGTACATTTCTCTGATATTTTAGTCAGTAAGTTCATTAGACGTTCGTTTTCTATAATCAACTTAGCTGTAGTCGTAGCACTGGTAGCAGCTAGTTCTTCAAGGCCTTTTATACCGACTATCTGTTGTTCCAGTACCTCTTCCATAGGCTTCAGCCTTTTTTCAAAGTCATTTTTGACCTTTTCAATTTTATTATCCATCTCCTTTCTCATTTCGTTCATCATTTCTGTAATTTCTTTCTTCAAATCTGCCGATATTTTCTTGGTCTTATTATTAATATTTGAATTTGTTTCCTGTTGGAATTCTTTCATTTGGGTATTCATCTGGTTTATTTGCGTATTCATCTGTTTTTTTCTTCCTTTAAGCCAACAATTTCGCGAGAAATTAAACTTTTCAAATCTTCACTTTCCGCTTTTTTCCTGTTCTCTTCGATACATCTTACTGGGATGAGGTCCTACTTGAGTCCGAGGCTTCAGTTGGGCCTTCTACCGTTTTCTGCCGGGTGGGGCAAGTTTTCTGTTTGTCGTAGGGCTGCGTGTTGTAGCCATAATTAGTCGCGCGCTTGATGACGTCACTCACAACAATCGGTGCAGAGACGGCAGGCAGCAAGCAGCAGGCAGCAGGTAGGTCCGTTAATCCCCCGTTTTTTCGTGTTTTTTTTCACGGGAGCTGGCTGGCGTTGTCCTCTAGCCCTCCATGGCGCCACCGGAAGTCAAGTCAATGGATATTTTGAAGGCAGAGATAGATAGATTCTTGATTAGTACCGGTGTCAAGGGTTATGGGGAGAAGGCAGGAGAATGGGGTTAAGAGGGAAAGATAGATCAGCCAGAATTAAATGGTGGAGTAGACTCGATGGATGAGATGGTCTAATTCTGCTCGTATAACTAATGAACATGAAAGAAAATGAGAGATATAGACAGTACACGGAAAGATATGAAAAAGCAACAATCAGAACCAGAATCAGAATCAGAATCACATTTTATTCGACAAGTATGTTTTGCAACATACAAGGAATTCCATTGGCCAGGTCAGTCATACAATTACAAGTAACAGATCACTTCAAAAACATAATTTAACATGAACATCAACCACAGTGACTCCTACACATTCCTCACTGTGATGGAAGGCGAAATAAAGTTCAAGTCCTTCCCCTAGTTCTTCCTCGCCGTGGGCCTCGAGCCCTCCGTTGACGGGATGATCTAGACTCCCGTAGCCAGCGGCGTTCGGGCCATCCGTGTCGAGGCGATCCGCTCCCGCATCGAGGGCATGTCAGCTCCCCTGCGCTGAGCGATCGAACCTCGCGTCGGGGCTGGTGAACCTTCCACGATGTTGGAGCTCCCAACTCGGCCTTACCCGAGACTGTGAGCCCTTGATGTTAAGGTCCACCGCGGTGGTCGCGATCCCAGGCAAGGGATCAGCTCCGATGTTAAGTCCGCGCCCCGGGGTGGGGCTCACGGCAGTACGAGGAGACTTCCTGCTCCATCGATGGTAGGTCGCAGAGCCCGGAGAATGTGATCCGAAAATTGATTTCATCTCCGGGAAGGTAAGAACCTGAAAAAAAGTTTCCCCCGATCCCATCCCCTCCCCCCACATAATACAAACCAAAGAACATTAAAAACAAAACTTTTAACAAACTAAAACATAACAAAAAAGAATGAAGAAACGCACAGACTGTCGGCAGGGCAGCCATCTCCCTGGCGCCCCTGGTGGTCTAATCAAGGAATGGTTGAGTCCACAATGATCCATTGTTTGCTGCGATAAAATACCTGAGCAAAAGGAGGCTACAGAGTTTTGGTTGTTGAGTAGAGCTACTGCTCGTGGAAAAAAGCTGTTTTTATGTCTGGCTGTGATAACGCGGTCACCTTCCGGAGGGATGTACTTCAAAGAGTTTGGAGCCAGGATGAGTGGGGTCAGAGATGATCTTACCTACTCGATTCCTGGCCCTTGCAGTGTACAGTTCGTGGATGGGGGGAAGGTTACAGCCAACAACCTTCTCGACTGATCGAACGATGGAGCTACAGCATCTGAATGTCATGCTTGGCGGCGGAGCCAAATCAGATCATGATGGAAAAGGTGAGGACAGACTCTATGATAGCCATCTAGAATTGGACCATCATTGCCTGTGGCAGCTTGTGTTTTCTCAGCTGCCGCAGGAAGTATATCCTCTGTTGGGCCTTTTTGACTGTGGAGTCGATGGTAGCCTCCCATTTAAGGTCCCTGGAGATGATGTTTCCAAGGAACCTAAATTACTCCACAGTTGTGACTGTGGTGTTGTTGATGGTTAGTGGGGGGAGGGGATGGGGAGCTGTCCTAAAGTCTACAATCAATTCCACTGCCTTAAGAGCATTGATGGGCCGAATGAAGGCAGGTGTGACTAGTGTCGATGAGGCATGTTGGTCGGTGTGGGCAAGTTGGGCTGAAGTGCCTGTTTCCACACTGTATGACTCTTTGACTCTGTAACATGGAAACTGGCCCTTTGGGCCAACTTGCCCATGCTGACCAAGTTGCCAGTTCCACCTGCCTATGTTTGGCCCATATACCTCTAAACCTTTCCTATCCATTTACCTGTCCAAGTGTTTTTTAAATGCTGTTATAGTACCTGCCTCAAATACCTCTTCTGCTAGCCGGATCCATATACCCACCACCTTCTGTGTGAAATTGTTGCCTTTCGGGTTCCTATTAAATCTTTCCGTTGTCACCTTCAACTTAAGTCTGACAATATGCTCATATATCCAGAGATCACTACCCTGGAGGTCCTGCTTTTTACCATTTTGCCAAACTCCCAATATCCATTCGCTCCTAAATTCCAGCTATTCTTCCCAGATAAGCATCTCACAGATGGATTTTTTAAGTCCGGCACCAGAGGAAAAATCAATCTCATGACTTACTTTGCTTCACTGGGGTACTTGGTGGATAATTGACCTTTGAAAAATGCATTATTTTCATCAGTACGGTCTTTGTACGTCTGTTCTGGATAGATTTTCCCCTGAGATACTAGTCTCAGTTGGAAGAATGAGCAGAGCATTGCTTTCAGAGCACAAGACAGAGATTCACTTGTCAGCAGAGGCCACAAAAACACTTCACATAAAATGGATAAATAGTGTCATAGAGTCATAGAGTGATACAGTGTGGAAACAGGCCCTTCGGCCGAACTTACCCACACCGGCCAACAATGTCCCAGCTACACTAGCCCCACCTGTCCTGCACTTGGTCCATATCCTTCCAAAATTGTCCTATCCATGTACCTGTCCATCTGTTTCTGTAAAGCTGGGAGAGTCCCAGCCTCAACTACCTCCTCCGGCAGCTTGTTCTATACACAATAATGACGGTATACAAATAGTGAAAACCAGCAGGATGACCGGGGAGGGGGAGGGGGTGGGGGAGGGGTGGGGGAGGGTGGTTAATGCTCTGTTCACTTCCCTCCCCGCCCACCAGCTGAAGCTGAAATTATCTAAGGTTGGAATATTTACCAGTATGGAAAAGTTTGAAGATACTCACAGATACACTGATTCGAAGCATTCTTAATTTTTCCAGCGTGGCCATCATGCACACATTCAAACTAATATTCCACTTCACTTTTGTCGTGATCGTACTCTTAGTTAATGCACAGGATTGTGACATTCAGAATTTCTCATATTCAAGCTCACATACCAGAAAACATGAAGAAATCTGGGTTTGGAAAGTAATCGGAGTGATTTGTTAAAATTTCCACCATCTAGTTTAGATTAGTTTGGAGATAAAGCACGGAAACAGGCCCTTCGGCCCACTGAGTCCGCGCCTACCAGCGATCCTCCGCACAAAAACACCATCCTACGTGCATTAGGGACAATCTACAATTTTACCAAGCCAACTAGCCTACAAACCTGTTCGCCTTTGGAGTAAGGGAGGAAACCAGATATCCCATGGGGAGAAAGTACAAACTCCGTACAGATAGCGCCAGCAGTTAGATTCGAACCGGGTCTCTGGTGTTGCAAGGCACCAACTCTACCACTGCACAATCGTGTTCATAGGGTGTAGACGTAACAGGTTTAGTCAGTCCATTCATCTCTAATTCCCCTGGAGACACGTAAGAATCAAAAAGATGTTGACGATATCTATAGATCGGTTGTAAGAGAGCAGCAAATTCCCCCCCTGAAGAATATTAGTGAACCAGATGGGCTTTTACAGCAATTCAATATTTCATGGTCACCATTATTGATCCTGGTTCCTGAAGTTCAAATTCCTCATCTATCACCAGATTCCCCATATATCTCCAGATAATTGGTCTGCTGCAGTCTGACCTGCGAAATAAATCATGCCAATAGCAATATGACTAAAGCATATACATATTCTGAAGATAGACACAAAAAGCTGGAGTATCTCAGCGGATCAGACAGCATCTCTGGAGAAAATAAATAGGTGATGTTTTGGTTCAAGAAGGGTCTCAACCCGAACATCCCCTGTACCTTTTCTCGAATAATTATTCTTAAACTGTGACCCCTGGTTCTGGACTCCCGCAACATGGGGAACATTTTTCCTGCATCTAGCCTGTCCAATCCCTTAAGAATTATATATGTTTCCATAAGATCCCCTCTCATCCTTCTAAATTCCAGTGAGTACAAGCCCAATTGACCCATTCTTTCATCATATGTCAGTCCCGCCATCCCGGGCATTAACCTGGTGAACCTACGCTGCACTCCCTCAATAGCAAGAAGTCGGAAGCAATAAGCTGTGGGTTCAAATCCCATTCATAACCTTAAGGTCAAACTGTGCAGCAGCAGTACAAAGGCAGTACCGCACTGTCAGAATTTAACCTTCGGTATCCGCTTGTTTTCTCAAGCCCTATAGATCATGTGACACTCGTTGGTTCAAAGGTTCAAAGGTTCTTTATTAGTCACATACACCAATTGGTGTAGTGAAATGCGGATTGTCATTGCAACACATTAAAAAAGAATACAATGTAACAATAATAAAGAAATTTAAACATAAAAACATCCCCCCACAGTGGTTCCCATTAAGAGGGAAGGCACAAAGTCCAGTCCCCATCCCCATGTCCACCCACAGTCGGGCCTATTTAGGCCTCCGCAGTCGCCTTTACCGAGGCCCGATGTTCCAGGCCCCTCTTGCCAGATGATGGTGCTCCATGCAGGGCGGTGCCCCCCCCCCCCCCCTCCCCATATAGGACGGCGCCCCTTGGAAGAAGAACGTGAATTTTTCATGTGTTCTGGCTACCCCTTAATTAACAATGTAAAATAACATGACATTATTGCATTGCACTATTGCAATCTTGATGATTATGATATGTCTCCATGATTCCTACAGTGTAATGGGAAGCATATTCCTAAAGTACTTTAGCACAGGCAGCACAGACAGCACAGTGGTAGAAAAGCTGCCTCATAATGCCAGAGACTCAGGTTCGCTCCTGACTATGGGTGCTGTCTGTACGGAGTTTGTACATTCTCCCCGTGACCACAAGGGTTTTCTTTGGGTGCTCCCGTTTCCTCCCACATTCCAAAGACGTGCTTATGGCTTCTGTGAATTGCCCCTAGTGCGTTGGATGCAAAACTGGGATAACATAGAAGTAGTGTGCGGGTGGACTTGGTAGGTCGAAGGGACTGCTTCCATGCTGTATCTCTCTCAACAACATAGGAAATGCTGGGAATACTCAACAGAACAGGCAGCATATGTAGAGAAAGAGTAGTTTTGGAGGTATTAATGGAGAAGCAGAAGCAGAATCTGGATAACTAAAAGGAAAATACTATAAATTAATGGCCATCCGAAGGGGGGGGGGGGGGTGGTGGGGGGGTGCGATGGGTGTGGTCGCACCCCCCTTTTTTCCAGAGTAAAAAATTCCAGAGTGAAATAAAATATATTTTTTTATTCTACACCAGGACAGAGGGAGCCTTGCCTTTGGGCTCCTTCACCCTCTTGCAGCCAGACAGCCACTGGATGACCCTGGCATTGCGCTCGATGACCGAGAGGGCAGAGGCTTGGTCTACCCCGGGAGCGGCTCGTTGCCGCTATCGCTGCTCGCTCTCCGAGTCTGGGCAGCTGATGCTGCAAAACTTGAAGGCAAGGCTTTTGAAGGCGGCATCGTTGGCAAACTTCTCCCTGGCCAGGTTCTCGATCATCTCGGGCTCGAGTCTGCAGTGCTCGAAGAAACTGTCCAAGCACGAGCATGTTCGGAAGAATCGGCAGCTGAGGTCCAAGTGCGATCGCCGCAATCCACCTTCACCAACACGCTGCTTGAGCGGCTCCTTAGGGAAACCTGCTGCAGTTTCTCGGGGTGCTGCTGGCGTGGTTACTTGTGTGCGTGTGGCGTGGCAACTGGGGGGGCGGGAGAGGAGGCGGGAGAGAGGAGGGGGAGAGGAAGGGGGGAGAGGAGGTGGGGAGAGGAGGCGGGGAGAGGAGGGGGGAGAGGAAGGGGGGAGAGGAGGTGGGGAGAGGAGGTGGGGAGAGGAGGGGGGAGAGGAAGGGGAGAGGAGGTGGGGAGAGGAGGTGGGGAGAGGAGGGGGGAGAGGAGGGGGGGAGAGAGGAGAGAGGCCGGGGGAGGCGAGAGGCTGGGAGAGGAGGGGAAAGGAGGGGAGAGGTGGGGATAGGAGAGGGGAGAGGAGGGAAGGGGGAGGAGAGGATGGGGGGGAGAGGAGGGGGGAGAGGATGGGGGAGAGAGGGGGGGGAGAGAGAAGAGAGGCCGGGGGAGGCAAGAGGAGAGGAGGAGGGAGAGGAGGGAGGGGAGAGGAGCAGCGGGGAGGGTGCAGCGAGCAGCGGGTGTGGGCAGTAGGGAGAGGGAGCAGAGACACAGAGAGGGGCAGAGACAGTTGGGCGGACTCCGTGAGACGAAGGGCCTGTTTCCACGCTGTATCTCTGAACAAGAATATCTGAAAAATGAAATCAACATAGACATAGGTGGTATTCCCAAAGTCTATGTTGATTTCATTTTTCAGATATTCTGAAGTTGTGAAAGATGCAACAGAGATTTTTTGTCATTGTTTTAAAATTCTGGGTCCAGCATTGTAGACTGGTAAATCATGAAGCTAATTCTTGAGCTTATTGCTACATTATGATGTGAAATGTAACGTAGTTAACAAGTCTTCAGATGGTGAGAGTATTCAGTTGGAAAGCTTTGCAGAACATGACTATCATCGTATTCTCTTGAGAAACATGCCATCAAACCATTGGCATGAAACACCCAGTGAATACAACAGTCCAGTAGGCGACTTGATACATTTGGCTGGATGCAATAATGTAAATCCAAAAACATCACTCCTAATACATTAAAACAAATCTCTTGGGATGGAATCTGTATGACAGATACAACATTTGTTTTAATACTATTTCATTAATCCTACTTATCAAAGGGAAAGTTAATTGTGCAACTCAGCAACTCAGCACAAGACTCACACACACACAATTGTGGCTGTAGAAGCTGTTAATTCCCAGCTGTGCATTGCAGAGTGAAAGTTTAGTTTGGTTTAGAGATACAGCACGGAAAGAGGCCCTTCAGCCCGCCGAGTGCATGCCACATGCTAGTTCCATGTTACCGCACTTCCGTATCCTACACACTTGGGGCAATTTACAGAAGCCAGTTAACCTACAAACCTGCATGTGTTGCAATGTTACAAAATGTTTAGATTTTAAAAAACAAGTCTGCAATTTATCCCATCAGATAAAGCATAAAAAGAAGTTTAATTTGACACCTAATTCACTTTCGTATCTTCAGTATTAAAAAAATTATGGCCATTTTCATACTCTGAAATTAGCATCTTGTTCCCGATTGCTTTTCCATTGACTTAACTTAAAAGCTGTGATCGAGGACAGTCAAAAGTCCATAACTTTCTTAAAAATTAAGCAAACTGAATGAAATGTTCAGTTATTATAAATTGAAGCATTCTGAAACAAATAATGAACAATCTTACTTGGATGACCTGAAATTAATGCATATAGTTAGTTAGTTACCTAATTGTAGCTAATTACAACTCAATTATTAGATCTAAACATCTATCCATTTCTTAAGAAAAGGTTAATATTTTTAAATAGCCTAAGTGTCCAAATAACATTCACACAATAATTCACAATATAACATTTTTCAATCACATTGTCGTGAATTTATAGGCCAAATGGAAGGAATTTATTTAGTGTTTAATTCCCGTAAATTAATAGCCATTTAAATCATCTTGCGAGTGGAATTTTGTAGAACGCGATCGATTGGAGCGTTGCATTTGCGGTGAATTTAAACCCCATATCGGCAGGAAAAACACTGCCAGTTCATATGGGGCCTAAATCACCTTTTCACAATGTAAAATTTGGATGAATGTAATCCTAGGAAGCACGTTTATATGTAAAATAAACGGCTTATCTTTATCTGTCCTGTAAGTGTGATCCGTCCCGTTGTCGGCTTTGACGGCTTTAGAAGTCGATTTTTATTTTACTCCTGCTATTAAATTATCCAGCGATGTTTTTAAAAAACTTGATAAAATGCAAGTCGGATCGATTATTCTTCAGCAGCTAAACAGCCTGAGAAAGATCGACTTCGACAGGCAGGAGAAAACCACATTTTAAACGCGCCCCCCTCTCAAAGGCGCCAAAGTCGCGCACACGGCCAGTGGCAGAACTGCAGCGCCGCTGAAGGTAAGTTTAAGTTTTGTAACATACCTAGCATGTGGGAGGAAACCGGAGCACCCAAAAAAAAACAAACGTGGTCACAGGGAGAATGTACAAACTCTGCACAGACAGCACCCATAGTCAGGATCGAACCCTGGCCTCTGTTGTTGCAAGACTGCCGCTCTACTGCTGCGCCATTTTACTTCAGAGTCACGTGTGTGACTACGTGAAGAAGTCCCGCCAGGCGCATGCGCGTCGTTATATCGACGCATGTCGCATGGAACCAGCTGGAGAGCGCAGCTCCACCAGCGGTGAGTAGAAACCTCGCAGGTAAGTGATTTAAAAACTTTACTGCGAGTACTTAAGCTCCATAAAGCTGGCTTGCGAGTCAGTAGGAGCCTGTGGTATGGAGAGCGTGGGAAGGAAGTCGGTTCCGAGTAAGCTTGGGTCGCACAGCAATGCGGTTCCATTGCAGCGATCGGGAAGAGAGATAAGTGCGGTGACGGTTCCGATACCGGTGGCCATTTTACCCGTGATTGAACAGCCTCCAGCTGCTCCAGTGTCGCAGGGCACTGAGGCCACAACTGTAGGGAAGAAGGCTAAACGAAAGTCTGTCAGGCCCGTTTTGTCCGACGGGTCTGATGAAGAGGACTCCCCTCCAGAATGTAAAAGAATGTGGGGGAGACTGGACCAAATGGAAAAAATGTTCCAAACTCTTATCAGTCAAGGGTCCAAGGACCCAGAGATTCCCCAGGCAACCTCCAAAGGAGTTCCATAGACTTAATATGGTGCCTATCAACAGTGGGAATCTCACTCTCTAGTACCTTGTTTGGGTATGGATGAGGTCTCCCTGGAGCAAGACTCGGGAGTACCATGGCAGGAGGAGCCTGAACCTGAAGCTGGTGTCCCTGCATATGTGTACACACCAGCGCACAAGAGCCACGCTCCGGGTGTTCCCGATGTAGCACGTAATTTCGCTGGTGAGGCTATGGATGAGAACCTAGCTGCCAATATCAATTATTTGGTTTCTCACCAGCTCCATGAATCTGTTATGCCTGAGACAGCAGAGTTGTATACAACACCCGGCAATTGTGCCTCGCTCAGGGTGCCCACAGTAAACTCAGCAATATGGGTACCCATGAGTGCAATGATGCGAGGGCAGGAAATGCATTTCCTGCGTGTTCTCAAGCTGATATCAGCAGGTATCACTGCATTTGGGAAGATGACACAAGGGTCAACACAAAAAGACATGCTCGCATTATTCTGTAATGCTTATTTTGAGATTAATTGTATGAGGAAGATCGCCATTCGGCCAACGTTACATCCAAAATTTGCAGGACTGTGTAGAGCAAGTAATATCCAGGCATCGGATGCCTTTATTCGGTGAAAATCTTCCGAAACAAATCAGGGACATTGATGAAGTGTCCAAAACAATTGGCCTTATAAAACCTTTCATCCCTGCTCCAAGAAAACAAGCAGGTTGGATACGCAGGAGGTTTGATGCTGGGGCAGGGCCCAGCAGAGGGAGGCCGATGGGGTGAAAATATTATTACCCAGTACAGCCCTACATAACCATATAAACCATATAACCATATAACAATTACAGCACGGAAACAGACCCTCTCGGCCCTTCCAGTCCGTGCCGACCATTTGTTTTCCCCTAGTCCCATCTACCTGCACTCAGACCATACCCCTCCATTCCCTTCACCTCCATAAACCTATCCACTTTACTCTTAAATGTTAAAATCGATCCTGCCTCCACCACTTCAACCCTTACATTGGGGGAAGGAGACCTTCCAGGTCGTTTGCTGAGGTACAGGAACTTCATTCTGTCACAGATAAAATTTCTGGGGTACAACCTCCTGTTGGGGGTAGATTACAATTGTTTTATGATGAATGGTGCTGCATAACATCTGATCGGTTTATACTAGATACTGTGTCAGGCTCTACAATAGAATTTATGGGAGGAGTTGATCCACCTGTACAGCATATGCCTAATAGAGTATTGGTGTTTTCTGCACCAGAAACTCGTCAGGTAGAAGAATAAATTAAAATTTTATTCCAGAAAGGGGTAATTGAAAGGACAGTTAATCATCCTCAACAATTTTTGTCCAATGTATTCCCCACACCGAAAAAAGATGGGGGTTGTAGAGTTATTCTAGACCTCAACACTTAAATTCCTATGTTCAGTATATGCATTTTAAAATGGACACCTTCAACACTGCAAAGCAGTTGCTGTCACAAGGCTGTTATATGGCTACTATAGATCTAAAAGATGCATATTATTCAGTACCAATTCATCATCATTATCGCAGGTACTTGCAATTTAATTGGATGGGTCAGCTGTGGCAATTTAAAGCATTACCTAATGGGTTAACTTCAGCTCCTAGGCTGTTCACAAAATTATTGAAACTGGCATTACTGAGGGCTCAAAATCACATTGTAATGGCTTATCTAGATGATATTTTAATTGTAAGCACCACTCAGGAGACAGCTGAAGAATTGGTTTCAGCAACCACAAGCCTATTTGAAAGGCTAGGGTTTCTGGTCCATCCAACAAAATCTAAGTTACAGCCATCCCAAACAATTCACTATTTGGGGTTTGTCATTAATTCAGTTGATATGTCAGTAACTTTGCCAACAGCTTAGGTTGTGGATATTACAAATGCTTGTACTTGCCTCGCTGAGAAACCATATCCCTCCATCCGAGAAGTAGCTAGGGTTATTGGTAAATTGGTAGCCGCGTTTACTGATGTAGAGTTTGGACCTCTGCACTATCAAAGTCTGCAACGAGCCTGAGAACAAGCACTAAAAAAGCGTGCAGGTCATTTTGATAGGTCCATGCAGATACCAACTGCAGCCTTAGCTGAATTACAATGGTGGATTATCAATGTTGCATAAGCCACTAAAAATATTTTGGTTCAGCAACCTTCAGTGGTTTTACAGACTGATGTGAGCGCTCTCAGATGGGGAGCTATGGACAGCGAAACTAGATGTGGTAGTAGATGGAGTGTCCAAGAGGATTTAATTCTCCAAACGCATGGTATACATTATTTGGAGTGATTGGGGGCATTTTATGGATTAAAAGCTTATTGTTCCACAATGAATAATTCACACGTTCAACTCCAGGTGGACAATACCACAGCTGTGGCATATATCAATCACATGTGAGGAGTAAGGTTAGTCTCATATGATAATCTGTCTAGCCTCATGTGGCACTGGTGTATCTCTAGGAACATCTGGCTCTCATCTATCTACCTACCAGGGAGAGATAATGTGGTGGCAGACAACAGGTCACGAAAGTTCAATGATAATACAGAATGGATGTCAAATCCAGAAGTTTTTTTAAAAGATTGTCAGCTGCTATGGGTTAGCAGATATTGATCTATCGCATCCAGATTAAATCACCAGTTACCTAAATATGTATAATGGGAGCCGGATCCAGGAGCAGTAGTGGTGGATGCATTCTCGCTACATTGGGGACGTACATTCTTCTATGCTTTTCCCCCGTTCTGCCTGATTAGGCAATGTCTCACCAAAATAGAGCAGGACTCCGCCACAGGTGTTTTGGTGGTTCCAGAATGGCCTACACAGGCATGGTTCCCATTGGTGCTCAGAATGATGATTCAGCCATTCATGACGATCCCCAACTGCAGTAATTTGTTGGTACATCCAGTAACAGGAGAAAGTCATCCGCTGCATGACCGTATTAATTTGTTAATCTGCAGGTTCTGACCAGACCGTTACAAGGGCTTGGACTGTCGGATAGGACCATGGATGTCATAACTGCAGCTTGGAGAGATAGCACTAAGAAACAATATATCTCTCATATAAAGAAATGGGAAATGTTTTGTGTACAGTCAGATATATCTTATCACACTGCGAGCATACCGGATGTTTTGGAGTTCCTTGCTATGTTGCATTTTGATCAGCACCTGAGTTATAGTGCCATTACTAGCGCTCGGAGTGCTTTGTCTTCCTACTTAGGACATTTTTCAGAATGACAATCTATTGGGTCTCATCCGTTAGTATCCCAATTTATGCGAGGAATTTTTAATAAAAATCCTCCCAAGCCTAGATATACAGAAATCTGGGATGTCAGTATAGTTCTCACACTGCTTCGGCAATGGGCTCCAATTACGTCACTGTCTTTTCAGAAGTTAACACTTAAAGTGGTTATGCTCATGGCGTTAGTATCGGCACAATGAGTACAAACATTGAAAATGTTATGACTAGATCGTATGCATTTGTCTGTAGATAAAATTACTTTTTATGTCTATGATCTAATCAAGCAAAGCAGGCCTGGAATGGCTGGTACCAAGGTAAACTTTAAAGCATACCCTGTGGACCAAGAATTATGTGTGGTTAAGCATCTGAGTCAATATATTGTAGTAACTAAGAGTCACACAGAGGTTCTGAGACAGCAATGCACATTACCCACAAAAAAACATATAAAAAAGTATCAGCACAAACAATTTCTAGATGGTTAAAACAGGTTCTGGATTACGCTGGAGTGGACACTCATGTGTTTAAATCTCACTCCACCAGGGCGGCATCAACATCCGCGGCGAAGGCACAGGACGTGCCGCTCAACCAAATCCTCGAGGCCGCAGGATGGTCTAAAGAAGCAAAGTTCTATGATAAACCTGTTGTTACAGTGCCAGGGTTTGGGCATGCTGTGTTGGGGTTCGGTTTAATTTAGGTTGCTTTGTTTTTATATCATTTCTTTGTAATTTCCTCCTGGGATAGAGGGGTTATTACTTTCTTTTGTTATCGTTATTATTATTATTATAATTATGAATTTTTATTGACTAATTGAAACAATGTTCAATATATTATTTATTTACTACTGTGTCAACTGAAGCAGTGTGTCATATGGAGTGCATTTACAGAAATCACAGAGCTTTGAAATCTTCACGTAATCACTCACGAGACTATTAAACGAGAACTTACCAGTTCGAAGTTTGATCCTTATTTTATGAGGAGTTACGATGAGGGATTACGTGCCCTCCGCTCCCGGCCCTCATAATCAAAAGGATCATCTGGTAGTTCTAGTCTTCTGAAAGCCTTACTATCTTACTTCGGCTATCGGGTTTCTGTGTTTTCACACCATTGCTTTGAAGTATGACACGCATGTGCCTGGCGGGACTTCTTCACGTAATCCCTCATCATAACTCCTCATAAAATAAGGATCAAACTTCGAACTGGTAAGTTCTTGTTTAATCTTATTATTCCATCCTGATACCTGAGTTCTGCTCAAGTTCTGCCCAAATCATAATGGAATCCATTCAATAGTCAAGTCAAGTCAAGAGTAATTTAATATCATACATTATGAACTGAATCGAAACAATGAAATTCGAACTTGCAGCAGTACAACAGATATGTAAACATAAACTGCCTTACAGTGCCAGAGACCCAGTTCGATCCAGACTAAAGGGCCTGTCCCACTTTCATGACCTAATTCACGACCTTTTTTACTCGTGGACATTTTTCATCAGGCTAGAAAAAATGCTGCGACCTACTTGATGCCACGAGTACCTAGGATGAGCATCAGGGCCTGATACGACCTACCTATGACCCCCTACGACCTCCTACGACCTCGTGACGACCATGCTGCGAGTATGAGTCAAGGGCAAACTCGGCAGAGGTTGTGAATTAGGTCGTGAAAATGTGCAGGCCCTTAAGGGTGCTGTCTGTACAGAGTGTGTACATTCTGCCGGTGACCACGTGGGTTTTCTCCGGGTGCTCCGGTTTCCTCCCACACTCCAAAAATAGACAGGTTTGTAGGTTAATTAAATTCAGCAAAAATTTTAAATTGTCCATGGTGTATAGGATAGTGCTAGTGTGTGGGGATCGCTAGTCGGCACAGACTTGGTTAGCTGAAGGACCTGTTTCCACGCTGTGTCTCTGAAGTCTAAAACACAGCCAAAATCAGAAGGAAAGATCCAGGAAATTCAATTATAAATTAAGGCCAACGTAAAATAGGTTCTACCATCTTTTTGCTTGGACTTAAAAACATCCCACTGGACACCGACCTGACCGCACTCTCACACTCCAAGTTAGTCACCATTATAAATTTCCACTCTGTCAGTGGTTTGTGTACAGAGGTTCTAAAATCTTTGGCTAAAAGTTGTGCTTTAATAAAGTCTGGATTCCTTCTTTTTAATGACAAGCTAGCAAATGGTTCAGCATACTTTATTTAATGTGGTTTTCAGTTATTTAACATGGGTATGTCGCAGTGTGAGATAAGGTGTGAACCACTCGAATAAAAACACCATGGTTTTGAGTTTCATGCCTTTGCTCAATGATAGGCATTAACAATATCCTACATATACTAGGACCAATTTCCATTTATACCAAGCCAACAAACCTGTATGTCTTTGGCATGTGGGAGGAAACAGAAGATCTCGGAGAAACCTACGCGGTCATGGGGAGAAAGTACAAACTCCCAACAGACAGCACCCGTAGTCAGGATCGAACCCGGGTCTCTGGCGCTGTGAGGCAGCAACTCTGCCGCTGTGCAACCATGGCCACCCTATCTGTAGTTCCTTCATGCAGATGGGTGCACAGCGGTCATTTTAGTGAGATTAGTCAGGAATTCATGAATCTATTTAACATTGGAGGTTCATGGAAGTCTGACACCATCCATCCCCAACAAGCCCAAATACTGTGCCTGTCAAACTGGTGGCCTGTTCGTATATATGTCTTGAATAAACGACATGAACAAGAGATCGAGTGAACTCAAGAAGAAACGAGTAAAATTACACAAGTCAAGCAAAATCACACAAAGAGAACAAAGATGTTGAGAAAGATGCTAGACCTATGGAGGGGCCGCATGAAGGACCAGCGGTAGAGTTGCTGCTCTACAGCGCCGGAGACCCGGGTTCAATTCCGACTACGGGTGCTCTCTGTACCGAGTTGTTGGTGGGGGGGGGGGGGGGGGGGGGTGGAGAAAGGGGAAAGGGAGGGGAGAGGTTTGTAGAGGTTACCTAAAGTAGGAGAATTCAATGTTCATACCATTGGGTTGTAATGTTCACACCGTTGCTACTCAAGCAGTATATGAAGAGCTTCAACCTTGTCAGATATGGTGGGCAATAGCTTTATCCCCAAATTTGCTGTGAGAGAAGGTGATTGTTCCCCCGCAGCCAGCAAAGCCCGCCAATTATGCTGGGGACCACAACTTACGACTTCAAGGATAATAGATTATCCTTCTTAGAATCAGACCCACCACCAACCATTCACTCCTCGAAGAACAGGAGGGCATTCGACACATAATGCCACTGCTGTGAAGAGGTCCTTGCATGACAATCAAGATTGGTTTTCACTGCAGTCTCAAGATTGGGATCAGCCTTGTCCCAGTCTTGAAAGATGATGCTGTCTGGAAAGATGGCCCAGTGCTCAAACTGTGCGTATCGTGCCATGTGCCATCACAATCCAGATGCTCTGGACATAGTTGACCAACAGATGAAGCATGTTCACCAACCATGAGAAGATCGGCATTCCTTGAATATTTAACAAGAATCTCCTATGGTGTAGAGCCCCTGTTCTAACATGTTATAACATCTACTATTATTTAAAGATAAGGGGGACGTCTTTTAGGACCGAGATGAGAAGATCTTTTTTCACACAGAGAGTGGTGAGTCTGTGGAATTCTCTGCCACAGAAGGTAGCTGAGGCCAGTTCATTGGCTATATTAAGAGGGAGCTAGATGTGGCCCCTGCCCCTCAGGGGGTATGGAGAGAAGGCAGGTACAGGATACTGAGTTGGATGATCAGCCATGATCATATTGAATGGCGGTGCAGACTCGAAGGGCCGAATGGCCTACTCCTGCACCTATTTTCTATGATTCTATGATTCTTCACAAATGAAAGCCTCACCTTGTCATCACAGACCTTTACCTACAGTAATAATATTGCGTTAAACACACAGGTAAAAACCTTCGAGGAATTGGTGTCACATTGACTTCTGACCTATTGACAATGGTTGACTACTTTCACTAACGGGGGCCAATGGAAGTTGAACAGGCAAGGACTCAAATCCTTGGAGCACAGGAGGATGAGGGGTGATCTTATAGAGGTTCACAAAATCATGACAGGAATAGATCGGGTAGACGCACAGAGTCTCTTGCCCAGAGTGGGGGAATCAAGAACCAGAAGACATAGGATAAAGGTGAAGCTGGAAACAATAGGAACTTGTGGGATAACCTTTTCATAGAAAGGGTGGTGGGTGTGTGGAAAAAGCTGCCGGAGGTGGTAATTCAGACAGCTACTATCGCAATGCTTAAGAAATATTTAGATGGCCACATGCAGAGGAAGGATTTAGAGGGATATGGACCAAACACAGGCAGGTGGGACTAGTGTAGATGGGACATGTTGGGCGGTGTGGGCAATTTGGGCCAAAGGGCCTTTTTTCATGCTGTATGACTATAACTCTAAGATGTGGACATTGATATTTCACTGTTTATTCAGCATCTATATTAACGACACGGATGGGAATGTTGTCGATACGGTTAGAAAGTTTATAGAATAACCTCATAATTGGTGGTACAGTGGACAGTGAAGAATGTTATCTTAGGTTAAAACAAGGTCCAGATCAACTGGATCTCTTGCACAGGTTGGTGTTGGAGAGCCATGTAGAGTAGACTTCCGGCGGATGTTTGGGGGGAAACATGAGATTCCGAAGATTCCAGAGAAAACCCACACAGGTCATAGGGAAAATGTACAAATTCCATCCAGACAAGCACCCATATTGAGGACCGAACCTGGGTCTCTGGCGCTGTAAAGCGGCAAATCTACCGCTGTGCCACCATCCCGCTCTCTCCTGTCACAGTTCAGGTCTTCTCAACAGTTGAATTTTGGGATCTCATCGGGGCCTCCTATTCACACCCAACTCATCATTAACTCCGCTTATTGATTAACGTAATCTCTGTAGCTTCATGGGCCTGTCCTTCTTAGCCGATTTTTCAGCGGAAAAAACGGCAACTGGAACGGCGACTGTCAGAGTGCAACACACACACACAAACACATTGCTTCCTTCACCAGCCCGTTATGCAGGCGGGGGACAGGGCAAGCGGCGGGGGTGGGGGCGCTGTCTAAAAAATTTGCACGGTGATACAGGCACACACCGCGATGGACAGGAAGGTTGGCGCGCTAAAAAGACAGCTAAAGCACAGTGAGTCCTTTAAAAGAGGGGGTAGAAGGGGGAGAGAGGGATGAGAATGGGGGAGAAGGAATGGAGACAGCTTTTAAGAAGCCAGAGATACACGGCTGTGAAGCGCAGCGGCCATTAAACATTACCGGTCAGTCATCCTTGGTTCTGAAAACTACTGTTTACCTTTTCTTTTCCCCAACGAGCCAATGAAATTCACTGGTCAGCACTTGCTACAACCTACGAGAACCTCCGAGACCATTTTCGACCTCCTGGCAACCCACTAGGACCTCCTGGCTACCCACATATGGCACGGAAATTCTCGCTACTGTCCATGACGGCTTTGTTCCAGTCGCCGCTAATTTTTCAACACGTTGAAAAACTCAGGGCGACCATGATGAGGTCACGACTAGTTCCCAGAATGCGGGAACTCCTCACGACCACGCAGGCGACTCCATGGCAACCATCATGCGACCATGTGGCAACTGCATAGTTTCCTGCAGTCGCCTAAAGTGGGACAGGCCCATTAGGATCACATCCAGTCCAGTCCTATCAAACATTGCTCTAGGATTTCACCAGCATCCTATAGTCTCCATTTATCACCTTCCAGTCTCTTCCTCCACCCTCCCACCACCTGACTCCATCTTCCTCCCCATTTTGTCCTCTCTTAAACTGTTTCGACCTAATACCCACCATCTGCTTTCTCCCGAATTCACTCCGCCCCTCCTCTACCGTATCATCTGTCTCTCATCCCTCTCCTCACCCAACTCCAGCATCTGGATGGATCAGGCAGCATCTCTGGAGAGAAGGAATGGGTGTCATTTCGGGCCGAGACCCTTCTTCAGACTGAGTCAGGGGAGAGGGAGACATAGAGATATGGAAAGGTAAGGTGAGAAAACAACATATCAAAGGAGACGTTGACCACCTGTCACCTGCCAACTCGTTGGCTTACCCCCTCCCCCACACCTCTTCACACTGGCGGTCACCCCTCGCCACTCTTAGTTCCTGATAAACAGCCACCACCCAAAACATCGGCCATCCCTTTGCCTCCACAGACGCTGCCTGACTCACTGAGTTCCACCAGCAGTACATTCTTCGCTCTCTGTTCATCAATTCTGAGTCTCCCACAACATCCATACCTCCGCCTTGCATGGGCTCCTCTCTCTTTTCTAAAGACAAAATATTTTGGGCCATCGTGCCAAATGCTTTGTTCACCGGACAAACAGCAATTCTTTCAGATAACGGCAGTGCACTGCTGATTTGAATCTCAACAGCTCGTTTGGTCAAGATACTTGCACTGTGTTGTTGGACTGGCAGCTCTAACATTTAGAATTGGTGACTGCAAAGGAATGACAATATCCTTCTGAGACAGGATAATGTGACTTGCAGCGATAGTACTTTCATGAATCTGCCACCCTTACTCCTTGGGATGATAAAGGTCATGGATCTGAAACATTCTGACACAGAAGCATTGGTAATATTTTCAAAATGTTTTTTGTAGATGGCACATGCTGTAGCCACACCATATTAGCAATAGAGTGGATGCTAGTTATATGGGTGTTAGCAAGATCGCTAACAAGTTCTCACATGGTACACTGGTCTGGAAGGCTAGATCACATGGGATCCATGGTGAACTAGTTCATAAGTTCTAGGAGCAGAATTAGGCCATTTGACCCATCAAGTCTACTCTGCCATTTGATCATCTATCTGTCAAGGTAGCTGATCTATCTTTCCCTCTCAACCCCATTCTCCTGCCTTCTCATCATAACCCCTGATACCCGTAATATTTGATACAAAATATTAGAGGGAGGTAGTTTCTGCCGGGACGATCGAAGCTCCTGCGATCGGGACAGGAAGCTCCTGTCGTTGGAGCTCCCGAAGTCGATCCCTACCAAAGGGACCGCCAGCTCCACAATGTTAAGGCCGCAGTGCGGACGGAGATACGATACGTAAAAGTTGCATCTCCGTGGAGGGAAGAGATTAAAAAAAGTTTCCTCCAACCCCGGCAACCCTCACCCCCCCGAATAATACAAAAACTAGATACACTAAAACATACAAATTAAACAGACTAAAAACAACAAAAGAAGAAAGGGATGTGACAGGCTGGTTTAAACCAGCATTGCAGTTCCTTCCTACACATTGTATCCAACATGTGTGGGAATTGCACTGTGCAATCTAAAGACGAGTCATTCACAGAAGAACACCGAGCCTCCTGCGGGCACCTGTAATCACAGTGTTTATGCAGTTAGTTCAGTGAAGTTTCTGATGCTGTTTAATTAATGGAGGGACAAAAAAAAATGCTTCCTGTGGAACTAATGGACTGAAACACAAAAAGCAACAGAAAGACTCTTATAAAGCTCCCAGACTGGCTACTGCAATAAGATGTAAAAAGCAGATACATGCAATGTGTTTTGCCTCGCTGCTCAAATACATGGAAAGGTAATGACTGCTAGAAAATGAGAAAAATAGAAATCTTACTAAAGGTTATGGAGCCATTCCCGAGGGATAGGCTGCCCAGTGGGATGAATCAACATCTCATTTATTCATATAGTCTGTTACACTCACACTAAATTTAGCATGACATGATACCTTGCACTTAATGAAAACACATTAAAGACTGGCATCTGCTGAAAATAACATTTACCACTATTCCAATACTCACCGCAACAGTGGGAAAATCATTTAATCAAAACAAACGGAGAGAAAAAAATACATCATGATTCTTGTCATCACCTTGAGATTGATGAGAACATACTGCAGAAAATGGCATGGGAAAATAGCTTCCTTTTTTGTTATTATGTATAGCAGTATTTTAAATGGGCAAGAATCTTGCACGCATTTATAATTCTGAAAATAATGAGCCGTGTATAAAATCATGAGTGGGGTAGATCGGGTAGATGCACAGAGTCTCTTGCCCAGAGTAGGCGAATTGAGGACCAGAGGATATAGGTTTATGGTGACGGGGAAAATATTTAATGGGAATCTGAGGGATAACTTTTTCCATACAAAGGGTGGTGGGGGTATGGAAAGAGCTGCCAGAGGAGGTGGTTTGAAGCAGGGGCTATCCCAATGTTTAAGAAACAGTTAGATAGGTACATGGATAGGACAGGTTTGGAGGGATTTGGGGCAAATGCGGGCAGGTGGGACTAGTTGGCCAGTGTGGTCAAGTTGTTTCCACGTTGTATCACTCTATGACACCAAAATCTTGACTAAATACATAGGATATTGCAAAGATAGGCACAAAATGCTGGAAACTTGAACTTCCATGAAAAATGCTTTGTTAAAGGTAAAGAAGCTATTTAGTTTGCCAATTCTCATGGGATCTAATGTTCTAGCACGTGAAGACCAAAATTATACTATGCACTACCACATATCATGAGAGACATTCATGATGCATGTGTAGCCCACAGATAATATGAAGAATTAAAGCAGAAATAATACCTCACAGTACACAGGAATCAAAGGATTTGGCAGTTAGATCAGTTTCAGTTCAGTTCAGTTTCAGTTCTGTTTAGTTTTACTGTCTCATGTACACAGTTCCAGTGAAAAGCTTTTGCTGTATGGCATCCAGTTAGCGGAAAAATAATACATGATTACAATCGAGCCACTCACAGTGTGCAGACTAGAGATATAAAAGTGTGGAGCAAGGGATATGTGTGCTGAGGCTCTTTCAGGCGCTGGTGAGGCCACATTTGGAATACTGTGAGCAATACTGGGCCCCATTTCTGAGGAAGAATGTGTTGGCTCTGGAGAGGGTCCAGAGGAGCTTTACAAGAATGATTCCAGGAATGAGTGGGTTAGCATATGATGAACATTTGACAGCACTGGGCCTCTACTTGCTGGAGTTTAGAAAGTTGAGTGGTGACCTCATTGAAATGTACAGAATAATGAAAGGCATAGAGTGTATGTGGAAAGGATGTTTCCACTGGTGGGAGATCTAGGACCAGAGGTCATAGCCTCAGAATTAAAGGGTGCCCTTTTAGAAGGAGATGAGGAGGAACCCCTTTAGTCAGAGGGCAGTTAATCTGTGGAACTCATTGCCATAGAGGGTTGTGGAGGCCATGTCAGTGAATATTTTTAAGGCAGAGATAGGCAAATTCTTGATTAGAATGGGTGCCAAGGGTTATGGGCAGTAAAATGGGATTAGGAGGCAGAGATCAGACATGATTGAATGGCGGAGTGGAGTGGAGTATTCTACTCATATGACTGTGAACTTGTGATTGCAGAATGGCTTTTGTGTCTCGCACATAAATAGTTATCTGGGTGATGCAGGAGAGTCAGGTAAAAGATTGCCCATGATCTTGGTGAATGATGAAACAGGCACAAGTGGCGCAGGATCAAAGTGCTAAATGGCTACCCCCATTTAAGGCCCCATGCATCATTGATTAAAAGGGGACAAAAACAGACACAAAGTGCTGGAGTAACTCAACGGATCAGAAGGCATCTCTGGAGAACATGGAAGCAACATTTGGGCTTGTGACTATTCTCGTTTTGGGTCGGGATCTTTTTTCTTTTTCGTTTAGTTAAATTTACTGTCATGTGGAAATAGATACAGTGAAAAGCGTTTTTTGTTGTGTACTATCAAGTCAGCGGAAAGACTATACATGATTACAATTCTGCCGTCCACAGTGTAGATACAGGATAAAAGGAATACCATTTAATGCAAGATAAAGTTCAGAAAGTCCAATTAAAGATAGTCCGAGGGTCTCCAATGAGGTAGATGGTAGATCAGGACCACTCTCTAGTTGGTGATAGGATGGTTCAATTGCCTGATAACAGCTGGGAAGAAACTGTCCATTAACCTGGAGGTATGCATTTTTATACTTCTCTTTTTTGATGGGAGAGGGGAGAAGAGGGAGTGACCGGGGTGAGACACATCCTTGACTATGCTGGTGCCCGTGACAGATTTTTGTAAATTAAACTGAATGACTGATGACTGATTTTAAACATTATCGCCTACTCCTTTTCTCCACAGGTGCTGCCACACCCGCTGAGTTTCTCCAGCATTTTTGTCTACTTTCGATTTTTACAGCATCTGCAGTTCCTTCTTAAACTTTAAACATGAGGCAGATTTTTTAAGGCCCATTTTGTATTCAGGTTCAAGCTCAAGTCAATTGGTGCCGTGAGATTTGAGTTACCATACAGCCATATGAATAAAAAGAACACAATACACGATAGAATTTAACATGAACATCCCCACACAGCAGAATCAACGTTTTCCACTGTGAGGGAAGGCAATAAAGTTCAGTCATCTTCATCTTTGTTCACTAGGGGGTCAGTTCAATGATCAGTTTTGCCAGCAAGGTGCAAACACATTATGGAGCTTTTGATTATTATTATTGGACATCTATTAATGTGTTTGCCTTGGGTCTTCAACGAAACAATATCAAATACCTCTGACAAAAACAAATTAAAATCAGATACAGGGAATTTAAAAGTAACTTTAAATGGTGGAGGTTTGTGGTTAGGTGCACAGAGAGCTGGAGCCTGGGCTGTGACTGGGTTTGCAGCTGTGACTGGGGTTAGCAAGTGGTTCGGTGTTTGGACAGGGTCAGAGACGCTGTTAGGTGATCGCTGGAGCAAGATGAGGTATGCGGCCACAATGTGTGTCACAGTTAGATGGTTACACCGTTAGATGTGCTATTAAAAAACAGAATTTGCTGAATATTCTCAGCATTTCGCTCAATATCCAAAGAGAGACCCAGCCGGGAGGAGCTGCCGAGAACAAAGAAGGACCAGTGGAGACTCTAATGAATACCTTGTCATTTTGTCGGCACCATCTATGTGGCAACTCTTTGCATACCTTGTGTATGGTATAAAAAAACAAAGAATTTCACTGTGACATGTCACACATGATAATAAAGTTTAAATCAATCAATCGATCAGAAGATAAGACACAAAATGCTGGGGTAACTCAGCGGGACAGGCAACATCTCTGGAGAGAAGGAATGGGGATGTTTCAGGTCGAGACCTTTCTTCAGACTTCAGTCTGAAGAAGGGTCTCGACCCGAAACGTCACCCATTCCTTCTCTCCAGAGATGCTGCCTGTCCTGCTGAGTTACTCCAGCATTTTGTGTCTATGTCATTGAGTGTGATACATGTGGAAACAGGCCCTTCGGCCCAACTTGGCCAAATCTTTGGCTATTTTTGTCTTATAGACAAGTATAGACAACTTTCTCTATCTCCGGTGTAAACCAGCATCTGCAATTCCTTCCCACACAATCAATCAACCAGTATCTTTGGAGAGAGAAACAAAGTTGATATTTCCGCTCAATGACTTTTCATCAAAGTTGTCACTGTTCCTCAAACGTCTAAGTTTGAAGAAGGGTCTCGACCCAAAATGTCACCTATCCCTTCGCTCCATAGATGCTGCCTCACCCGCTGAGTTTCTCCAGCAATTTTGTCTACCTTTAAGTTTTTTTGCAAAGTAACTTTTCATCTTAATGTAGCTTTGCCTTAACCAACTCAGTCTACAAAGGTTAATACAGCTTCCTTTGATCGTCAGCCTGCATTCTAAAATAACAATTGCTGTTTCCAAGTGTTCAGGAAATCTTTTGATGTGAAATAAATCCTGATGTTGTGAAAGGGACTTATTGTAGCTGACTGAGTTGATGTGTTGCCCAAGGTCAAAATTGTTTATTTTAGATGTGTTCCTACAGATACATAACGTTGTTCAATCTTATATTGCGTTCTGAAGCTCATTATCCATCCTACCGAATCAGCATTTCACATCAACTCAGACTTAGAGCTGAATACATTTTCAATTATTTTTGTGGATGCTGTACTGCAAATATGCAATGCTAGCTTCATAGTGATAATGGAAGCAGATAAAACGCCAAGTAGTCTTGAGACACCAGCGATCTGGTGTTGCGTTGCTGGTTAGGAATGCTTTGTGATGGCCAGGGCAGATTAGTTAAGTTGATAAAGCACATGTTAAAGGCATGAGTGACATGTGAATGCCTTCCAACCTCCAAGAAATTGTTCCCTGCTCATCGTTTTGGGATAAAAAGTAGAAAGAGAAGGGTTTTTTTATTTTGTGGGTCAAACTGCATCTCTCTCCTAATGCCCTCTCTACTAATTTAGCTTATTCTCCAGAATAGTGGACAGCACGGTGGCTCAGCATTAGAGTAGCTGCTTTATAGCGCCAGAGACCCCATTCGATCCTGACTGTGGGACATCGGTTTAAGGTGAAGAGGAAAAGATAAGAATCTGAGGGGTAACGTTTTCACACAGAGGGTAGTGGATGTATGGAACAAGCTGCCAGAGTATCCTGCAGTTGTGTAGGGCCCTTGTGAGATCACACATGGAGAATTGTGTGCAGTTCTGGTCCCCTAATTTGAGGAAGGACATTATTGCTATTGAGGGAGTGCAGCGTAAGCTCACAAGGCTAATTCCCGGGATGGCGGGACTGTCATATGCTGAGAAAATGGAGCGGCCGGGCTTGTATACTCTGGAGTTTAGAAGGATGAGAGTGGATCTTATTGAAACATATAAGATTATTAAGGGTTTGGACATGCTAGAGGCAGAAAACATGTTCCTGATTTTGGGGGAGTCCAGAACCAGGGGCCACAGTTTAAGAATAAGGGGTAAGCCATTTAGAATGGAGATGAGGAAACACTTTTTCACACAGAGAGTTGTGAGTCTGTGGAATTCTCTGCCTCGGAGGGTGGTGGAGGCTGGTTCTCTGGATACTTTGAAGACAGAGCTAGATAGGGCTCTTAAAGATAGCAGAGTTAGGGGATACGGGGAGAAGGCAGGAATGGGGTAATGATTGGGGATGATCAGCCATGATCACATTGAATGGCGGTGCTGGCTCGAAGGGCCGAATGGCCTACTCCTGCACCTATTGTCTATTGTCTATAGTAGGTAGTTTAGGCAGGGACTATCCCAATGTTTAAGAAACAGTTAGACAGGTACATGGTTAGGACAAGTTTGGAGGGACAGGGACATGATGGGCGGTGTGGGCAAGTTGGGCCGAAGGGTCTGTTTTCACACTGCATTACTCTATGACTCTCTGACTATAAAGCAAAGTAATTGTTCAAACCACATCCAGAGAAGTTCTGTTGCTTCCAAAACAAAATAGCTCATTAAGATTTTCTGGTCCTTAAACAGGTTGTACTGTGAAGGGTAAAATGATGCAGAAAGCCATTACATTTTCATCCTTGAGATCTTCGGAAATTTTCACACTTCAGGTTTCGGAAAATTGTTTGTTCTAATTTGTGGCAGAGAAAGTGTTATTCACAGGCCCGCTGGCATGTTGATTAGTTGGTCAACACGCCAGTGGCCCTCTGAATAACAATTCCTCCATTTAGATTAGAATCTACCTTCCTCTTACTAAAGTGCATGACTCATGTTTCTCCATTTTAAACTCCATTTGCCAGGTCCGCACCCATTTATTCAATCAATCGATATCCAATTGCAGAATGATAATGTACTTAACACATCTTGCACTTCCATATATTTTCATATCAGTTTCAAACTTGCAAACCTGACTTCCCTCCTTCAGGTTATTTCTTAGGCCCCTTTCGGTCATGGCTGACCATGGGTGTCTCCAGGGTGCTATTCCCTATATGAAGGAAGCTTGTGAGTGACTGTTTAACGTGGGGAGACTGGTGCACAGACAGCCATCCCACGGCCCCTGACAGATCTGGGTCAGGATCCAGTGGCATGGAGTCCAAGACGACCGGAGACCCTTTTCTGCTGCAGCCTTCATCCGCCTTCCCAGCCGTTGTGACGCTCCACTAAGGTCAGCCATCGTCCTTCGCCTGTTCCACCGTTGGTTGGATTGCTCTTCTTTTGTGAAACAGCATCTGTAGTTCCTTGATTCTGTATTATTTACTGGTTGTTTGACTCAGGACACAAGCAGCCCGACAAAAGACACAGCTCCCAATATCAAAGTGTCTCCATTCAAGTGCGATCCAGCTATGATCGTAATTTAAAACATTGGACAAGTTGAGCAGAGCAGAGCTGGTGGACAGCTGGATGGGAATAAGTGCTAATTACCAACTACTTTCACTGAAGGTCAGCGTTTGGCAATGTGAAGTTGAAATGAGCTATGAAAGGATGTGCATGTGTAGCCTTATGGTGATTGAATGCATGCAGCCACTCAAACTAGCCCTGCCTACACAGTTAATAACAAGTAGTGAATACTCGTTGTTAAGGAAAATACCACTTAATGCCATCTAATAAACATAAAGAATTATTAGATACTTTCCATTTGTAACAATAGGTCTTTCATCATTAACCTGTATTTAGTTTAGTTTAGAGTCATAGACTGATACAGTGTAGGCTTCGGCTCAACTTGCCCACACCGGCCAACTTGTCCCAGCTACACTTGTCCCAGCTACACTGTCTGTTCTTGGTCCCCATCCCTCAAAATTTGTCCTATCCATGTACCTGTCCAACTCTTTCTTAAACGTTGGGATAGTCCCAGCCTCAACTACCTCCTCTGGCAGCTTGTTCCATACATCCACCACTCTTTGTGTGAAAAAGTCACCCCTCAGATTCTATTAAATATTTTCCCCTTCACCTTGAACCTATGTCCCCTGGTCCTTGATTCCCCTACTCTGGGCAAGGGACGCAGTGAATCTAAGTTTAGTTTAGCTTAGTTTAGTTGAGTTGAGTTTAGTGATACAGCATGGAAACAGGCCCTTTACCTCTCCGAATCCATGCCAACCAATGATCACCCGTACAATAGTTCTATATCTGGACCTATCCTACACACGACAGGCAATGTACAGAAACCAATCAACCTGCAAACCTGCACACTTTTATTTGGAATGGGAGTACTGGAGTACCCAGAGAAAACCCATGTGGTCACCAGGAGAACAGACAAACATTCAGGATCGAATCCGGGTTTCTGGCACAATTCTGAGGCAGCAACTCAACCACTGAGCTACTGTGCCCAAGTTCAGCTGAAGGATAGTTTAGGATCAGTAATATTTTACCTGAAGATATCATGTTGCATAAAATTACCTCCTCATCCAGGCTATAATATATGATCCTCCATGTCCATTAGTTTTCATTTTGATCTGCATATTCGCAGGAGACTTGTAATATTCAAGTCAAGTCAAGAGACTTTATTGTCATGTGTCCCGGATAGGACAATGAAATTCTTGCTTGCTGCAGCACAACAGAATATTGTAAGCAAAAATATAGTACAGTACAGTTCAATATAGACATAAATAAGCAGATAGAGTGCAATAGGCTGTTACAGTTCAGAGTCTGTTTGTTGGCGACTTTAATAGCCTGATGTAGCAATGTTACAAAATTTTGAGATTTAAAAAATCAAGTCTGCAATTTATCCCATCAGATAAAGCATAAAAATAAGTTTAATTTGACACCTAACTCACTTTCATATCTTCAGTATTAAAAAAGTTATGGCCATTTTTATACTCGGAAATTAGCATCTTGTTCCCCATTGTCTTTCCATTGACTTAACACAAAAGCTGTGATCTAGGACAGTCAAAAGCCCATAACTTTCTTAAAAATTAAGAGAACTGAATAAAATTTTCAGTTATTATAGATTGAAGCATTCTGAAACAAATATGAAACAATATTACTTGGATGACCTGAAATTAAAGCATATAATTAGTTAGTATACCTAATTCTAGCTAATTACAAAATTCAATTACTAAATCTAAACATCTATCCATTTATTAAGACAATATAAACTTTTTTAAATTGCCTAAGTGTCCAAATAACATTCACACAATAATTCACAATATAACATGATTTTTAAATCTAATTTTCATGAATTTATAGGCCAAATGGAAGGAATTTAGTGCTTAATTCCTGTAAATTAATGGCCATTTAAATCAACTTGCGAGTTGGTTTTAGTGGAATGCGGTGGATTGGAACGTTGCAGTTTACAGTGAAGTCGGCAGTTCCCATTTCGCAACATAAAAATGTGATTAAAGGCATTGTACACCATACTCCAGAATTGGTCTTACCAATGCCTTGTACAATTTTAACATTACTTCCCTACTCCTATATTCAATGCTCTGATTTATAAAGGCCATTCATAAAGATGATTTTTAAATTACTCTAGCTAATATATAATCTAGCGTAATTTAAAAATACCTTCATGAATGAAATGTTGGAGCGATTTTTCTTCAGCAATGAAATCCCCTAACATGGATCGATTTGCCCAGTGGAAAAAACGGCACTATAAACACGCGCCCCCCCCCCCCCCCCCCCCCCCCCCCCCCCCCCCCTCTGAAAGGCGCCAAAGTCATGCACACGGGGAGCGGCAGAACTGCAGCGCTGCTCAAGGTAAGTTTTGTAACATACCTACCTGATGGCTGTGGGGATGAAGCTGTTCCTGAACCTGGATGTAACAGATCTCAGGCTCCTGTACCTTCTGCCTGATGGTGGTGGGGAGATGAGTGCGTGGCCAGGATGGCGTGGGTCCTTGATGATGTTGGCTGCCTTTCAAGAGATTCAAGTTTCAAGAGAGTTTATTGTCATGTGTCCCAGATAGGACAATGAAATTCTTGCTTTGTTTCAGCACAACAGAATATAGTAGGCATAGATAAATACAGAATAGAACAGATCAGTGTGACCATATACCAATTAATATATATATATATATACACACACACATAAATAACAGATAAAGTGCCATGGGCTATTTAACAGTCAGTGTTTTGTTTGAGTTGAGTTTAATAGCCTGATGGCTGTGGGGAAGCAGCTATTCCTGAACCTGGATGTTGCAGATGAGTGAGTGGACAGGATGGTATGGGTCTTTGATGATGCTAGAAATATAGAAACATAGAAACATGCTGGCAGCCTTTTTAAGCCAGCGACTGTGGTAGATCCCCTCGATGGTGGACTGGGCAGTGTTTACAACTTTCTGCAGTCTTTTCCGCTAGTCCCATCTACCTGCACTCAGACCATACCCCTCCATTCCCTTCACGTCCATATACCTATCTGGTGGTGCTGGTTTTGCTGGTGTTGAACGCCAGGTTGTTGTGCTGGCACCATTTGGTCAATCGGTTGATCTCACTCCTATACTCTGACTCGTCTCCGTCAGTGATTCATCCCACAACAGTGGTGTCGTCGGCTAACTTGATGATGTATGTCACACTATGTCCGGCTACGCAGTCATGAGTATAGAGTGAGTACAGCAGGGGACTGAGCACGTAGCCTTGAGGTGCTCCCGTGCTGATTGTTATCGAGGTTGACACATTTCCACCAATACAGACAGTCTGTGGTCTGTGGATGAGGAAGTCGAGGATCCAATTGCAGAGGGATGCGCAGAGACACAGATCTGAGAGCTTGGTAACCAGCTTGAAGGGGATGATTGTATTTAATGCCAAGCTGAAGTCAATGAATAACAGCCTGACATATGAGTTTTCCACAAGTGATCCAGAGCAGAGTGGAAAGTCAGTGAGATCGCATCCACCGTTGATATGTTATGGTGGTAAGCGAACTGCAGTGGGTCCAGGTTCTTGACAAGGTAGTTGATATGCGCCATATCAACATCTCAAAGCACTTCATCACCACAGACGTTAGTGCCACTGGTCGATAGTCATTGAGGCATGTCACCTTGCTCTTCTTGGGCACCGGTATAATTGATGCCCTTTTAAAGCAGGTGGTAAACCTCAGACCACAGAAGTGAGAGGTTGAAAATGGTTGTAAAAACTCCAGCCAGTTGGTCCGCACAGGTTTTTAGAACATAACCGGGTATGCCATCAGGTCCAGGCGCTTTCTGAGGGTTCACTCCCCTGAAGGATCTTCTGACGTCGGCCTCTGTGACTGTGACTGAAATACCGTTATGGTGAATAGGGGCTTGGGAAGGCACATCAGCATGCATAAAACGCATTGAGCTCGTCAGGGAGTGATGCTTCGCTGACATTTGAGCTGCCTCCTAATTTCGCCTCATAGGAGGTGATGGCATTCAAGCCCTGCCACAGTTGACGAACACCTCATCCTCCAGCTTGGAGCAGAAGTCCCTTTTGGCCTTTTTGATGACCTTACCAAGGTCATATCTGGACTTCTTGTAGACCTCTGTATCTTCAGACATGAATGCCCGTGATCTGGACTTAAGAAGAGTGCAGATCTCATGGTTCATCCAAGGTTTCTGGTTAGGAAACACTCGGAAGGTTTTTGTTGGGATGCAGTCCTCCACACATTTCTTTACAAAGTCTGTAACGACTGTAGCGTATTAATTCAGGTCTGTTGCCGAGTCCCTGAACAATGCCCAGTCTACAGACTCCACACAGTCCTGGAGTTGTTCCTCCAGAGATGGGGCCAATCCCGCTGAGTTACTCCAGCATGCTGTGTCTATTTTGGTGTAAACCAGCATCAGCAGTTCCTTCCTACATACTTTGTTGAATTAACTCAGCGGGTGATGTCAGTCTGAATAAGGGTCTCGGCCCGAAACGTCGCCCATTCCATTTTCTCCAGAGATGCTGCCTCACCCGCTGAGTTACTGCAGTATTTTGTGTCTACCTTTGATTTAAACCAGCATCTGCAGTTCTTTATTACACATCTTACACATGCTTTGTTGAATATTTGATTAAACAAATGATGTTACATTTGTGATCAATGCCTGTTGTGGCCATGTTACTAAAGAAAAGTGTTTGTGCCTTTGGCAGCTAAGCAGTACTTGATGCCATTTCAATTTCTGCCACAACTTGGCAGTTATTCCTCCTCTGAGAAGATATATTATTGCAGTAATGCCTTATTGAGCACTGTTGAGGAAATATAGTGATTGTTCTTCGAAACGCTTTGACATTAACATTGACAGATTTTGATCTCAGCATAAACAAGCAAGTTACCTGGAACTATCAAAGCAAAATGCTTTCATATGTATCTTGCCTGAAAAACTAGCAGAAGCTGCCCATTTGTTCACAATGCAGCAATTGCAAGGTTCATCCATTTGCAAGGTTTGTCCATTGAATATTATTGAGATGATCTTAGTACATGGAAACATAGAAACATAGAAACAGAGAAAATAGATGCAGGAGTAGGACAATGGCCCTTTGTGCCAGCAACACCATTCAATATGATCATGGCTGAGCATCCAAAACCTGTGCCCCGTTCCTGCTTTCTCCTCATATCCCTTGATTCCCATATCCCAAAGAGCTATATCTAACTCTCTATTGAATGTATCAAGAGATGTATCTGGGAGCAATGCACATTGCTGACTTGGCAGTGTGTTTGTGGCCCATTATAAACCAAATACACCAGGACCATCACTAGCATGGGGTACTCACAAATCTGCAGATCAACATAATCTTCACAAGGAAATTCCTTGGCTGGGCACTTGAATAGTATTGGTTCATTTCACTCACAAGTACAATGGTACAATAAAAATCTTTGATTTGTGTTTTACCCAAGTAAATGATACCACGTAGTACATTGAATGGCACAAAAGCAAAAATAAACATTGTGCAGAATATAACATGCAGCTACAAAGAAACTGCGGATTAAAAAAGTGCAAGGGCTGCAGCAAGGTAGGTTGGAAGATTGGGATTTCCTCCTTAGCCTGAGGGATATTGACAAGAATGGGACGAAGAACGCTCATGCTCTACTTCTAACTAATGGTGTATGACTGGTGAAGTACCTACTGGAGTATAGTATTCCACTGCAAGAAATTCCTCCTTTTGGCAAATCTATAATTCATACAGCTAGGCACAAGTTTGATAGACGTGTCAGTAAGTAGTGAAACAATTTTTTAAAATACATAATTCCAAGAAGTTGATATTGATGTTGGGATCATATTGGGAAAAATATAGACTTGGCTTTGAGGAATAACTCTCGCAGCTCTGCATTGCCAGGAGCAGGGTTATTTTGAATTCCAGGTTGAAACAAAACATGCAGAGACAGTTAAAGAAAGATGTTAACATTCACATGAAACATTTGCACCAGAATAAAGAAAACATCAATCAGGTAGGTAGAAAGAGGAAAGTGGTACCCTTGATTATTATTCAAACCATATAGCTATGTGTATGTTCTTCTTTCATCTATATAATATTGTATAGTCTACAGTAGATAGGTAGACAACCTGTCTGAAGAAGGGTCTCGACCCAAAATGTTGCCAGTCTGAAGAAGGGTCTCGATGCGAAACGTCACAAATTCCTTCTCTCCATAGATGCTGCCTCACCGCTGAGTTTCTCCAACAATTTTTGTCTATCTCCGATTTTTCCAGCATCTGCAGTTCTTTCTTAAACACTACAGTAGATAGGACTGTTCGGTGAACTTTCGTTATCTTATTAGTGGCTAAGCGTAGTGACACTTGTGCACTGCCTAGGTGAGGTCTGCTACATTATTTTACTGGGTTGTATACAAAACAAGGCATTTCACTATATAGGTACAATATCATTGAATCATTGCATAAAGTATCATTGATTGCCCTATCACGTTTAGTTTAGTTTAGTTTAGTTTAGCTTAGAGATATAACGTGGAAACAGGTCCTTTGGCCCACTGAGTCCACACAGCACCCATGGGCAGGATCGAACCTGGGTCTCTGACGCTGTAAGGCAGCAAATCTACCTCCGCGCCATTGTGCCTCCCAGGCTGTCTATTGTAATTTTACCTGCTGTTCTCTCATGTTTGTTGTTCCTTTGAAGGTGCTGGAGTAACTCAGCGGGACAGGTAGCAGGTCCTTTCCTCCTTTCTCCCCATATCCCTTGATTCTGCTAATCTAAGATAAAGAGCTAAATCTAACTCTCTTGAAAACATCCAGTGAATTGGCCTCCACTGCCTTCTGTGGCAGAGAATTCCACAGTTTCACAACTCACTGGGTGAAAACGTTTTTCCTCATCTCAGTCCTAAATGGCCTACCCGTTATTCTTAAACTGTGATCCCTGGTTCTGGACTCCCCCAACATTGGGAACATTTTTCCTTCATCTAGACTGTCCAATCCCTTAAGAATTTTATATGTTTCTATAACGTACCCTCTCATCCTTCTAAATTCCAGTGAATGTAAGCCCGTTTGATCCATTCTTTGGTGAAAAGACCAGGACCTTTTCTTACCTCCAACACTTCACCTCTCCCCCCCACCCCCACCCCCACCAAACCACTCCAGCAACTACTTTGTCTGAAGAAGGGTCCTGATCCGAAACCTTTCTACAGAGATGCAACCTGTCCCGCTGAGTTACTCCAGCACTTTGTGTCCATATTCGGTATAAACCATCATCTGCAGTTCTTTGTTTCTACACAATGTCTTAATTATATTGATCCAATTAAATTGCAAATTTTACACAAAAAAAAAAGTTAAAGTGTACTTTGCCTGCCGTTAAAGCTGTCAATAACTTTGAGTGTTGTGGAATACCACTGACATTCACAAACTATTAAGATCAATTAAACAATTGAAAACAATTACAATATTTTAAAGTTAAATCACTTTAAAACACATTTAAACAATTAAAGCGCTGAAGTTTGCTTAATTATTTCAAATTAATTTAAATTATACTTTGCAGCTGCTGTCTTCACTTGAATGAGTAGGCTCACTGTTGCTCGATAGTGATTACATTCTCAATGTAAAATGTTGGAGGATTTATTAATTTATGCTCCACTGCTTGACATCAGGTCATATTCAACAATAGAGAACAGCTTGCAGTCACCAGTCGAATTTGCTATTTTTATATATTTTTTATATTTTAAATACTTTAAAATATTTTTAAATATTTTAATTTTTATTGGCATACACAAGAGGTGATTCCAGTGAGGTATACTAGATTATGAGGAGTCTTGACAGGGTAACTTAGTTTAGTGATACAGCATTGAAGCATGCCTTTTGGCCACTGAGTCCAGCGATCCCTGTGCACTATCACTATCCTACACACTAGGGGCAATGTACAATTTTTACCAAAGGCAAATTAACCTACAAACCTATGCGCTTTTGGAGCATGGGAGGACACTGGAGCACCCGGGGAAAACATACATGGGTCACGGGGAGAACGTACAAACTACGTACTGAGAGCACCCACAGTCAGGATCGAACCCAGATCTCTGCTGCTGGAAGGCAACAAATCTACTGCTGCGTCACAGTGCCGCCCCGCTGTGCCACTGTCGGAAATGGCTCTTTAGCTCAAGGGAAACCTTACCTCTTATCTTAAGGGTTTTATCAGATGGAAATAACAAACTGTTGGATGAAGTTAACAGTTCAGATAGCAACTATCGATGCAAATAGAAGATGATTCTTGCCAAGGAAAGACATTCTTGCCATAGAGGGAGTACAAAGAAGGTTCACCAGATGGATTCCTGGGATGGTAGGACTTCCATATGAAGACAGACTGGATAGATTTAGCTTGTACTCGCTGGAATTTAGAAGATTGAGGGGGGATCTCATAGAAACTTACAAAATTCTTAAGGGGTTAGACAGGCTAGATGCAGGAAGATTGTTCCCGATGTTGGGGAAGTCCAGAACAAGGGGTCACAGTTTAAGGATAAGGGGGAAGTCTTTAAGGACCGAGATGAGAAAATCATTTTTCACACAGAGAGTGGTGAATCTGTGGAATTCCCTGCCACAGAAGGTAGTTGAGGCCAGTTCATTGGCTATAGTTAAGAGGGAGTTAGATGTGGCCCTTGTGGCTAAATGGATCAGGGGGTATGGAGAGAAGGCAGGTACAGGATACCGAGTTGGATGATCAGCCATGATCATATTGAATGGCAGTGCAGGCTCGAAGGGCCGAATGGCCTACTCCTGCACCTATTTTCTATGTTTTCTATGATGTTTTGGGTTGGGACCCTTCTTCAGAGTGAAGTCTACGGATTGAATGCTGGACAATCAGATTGGTATAGATAAGTGGGCTGAAGGGCCTGCTACTGTGTTTAGCGGCATGGTGGCGCGGCAGTAGAGTGGCTGCCTTACTGTGCCAGAGGCCTGGGTTCGATCCTGACTACAGGTGCTGTCCGTATGGAGTTTGTACGTTCTCCCCTTGACTGCGTGGGTTTTCTCTGGGTGCTCTGCTTTCCTCCCACAGTCCAAAGACGTACAGGCCTGTGGGTTAATTGGCTTTGGTAAAGATTGTAAATGTTTCATCAGTGTGTAAGATAGTGATAGTATACGGGGTGATCGCTGGCTTGCATGGCCTCGGTGGGCTGAAGGGCCTGTCTCTGCGCCTTATTTCCAAACTAAATTAAACTACTGTGTTGTATGAATTTGAGACCTCAGCAATGAGCGGGATAGGGGTGGGATACATGTGTCTATGCTCGCATATGGAGGCCAGCAGAATCGAAGATGCTGGAATAACTCAGCGGGACAGGCAGCATCTCTGGAGAGAAGGACTGAGTGACGTTTCCCATGGAGACCCTTCTTCAGCAGAATGATGTGGATCTGTCAACATGCCCCAGCAAACTTCAGCCCAAAGTAATCTTTTTGAGCGGGGCTGAATATTAAGGGTTAAATAAATTTATAACGTGGAGATAGAATTATCAGGAAAAATGTTATGGAGCCCTGGCTGTAACTAAGTAACCAACAAAATCCTTTCTCCTCAACAAAGGCTAAATGGCTGTTTTAATTAACAGTGATATTTTCACCAAAGCCAAATATATTAATGTTGTCTATTTGTTAATGTGCCTGTCAGATTTTTTTATCCCTAACCTTTAAAGGTCAAATCTCTCCCTCTTGTTCCTTGCATTTTTGTACAGAACAGACAGATTTCTTGTCTTTTGCAATTTATTATGCTACGAAAACAATCGCTGTTTCTTTTCCTGAAAATGTAATAAATTATTTGCATTATTTCATTTGCATTGGGTTCCATTTGATAAAGTAATTTTTCTTAATACCACTGACTGAATGTTCACTTTAATAGTAAGATTAAACGAGAACTTACCAAGTTTGAAGGTTGATCTTTATTTTACGAGGAGTTGCGGTGAGGGATTTCGTGAAGACCCCGCCAGCACGCATGCGCGACATCCTTCAAAGCAGCGGTGTGGAATCACAGAACGCACCATGACTGAAAATAGTAAGACAAAGAACGTAGAACTTCCGAGTTGACCTTATGATAGGGGGTGGGAGTCGGGGGCACAAAATCCCTCACCGCAACTCCTCGTAAAATAAAGATCAACCTTCGAACTTGGTAAGTTCTCGTTTAATCTTACTATTTTACTTCGGAGTCACGTGAGTGACTTTGTGAAGATTTCAAAGCTCTGTGATTTCACGCCCTAGACAACGCCCATGCTATCACACTGCCGCAATTCTGACGGAGGAAGGCTGTTAATGCAGTGCAGTTGAAACTGGCTGAAAAATAATGCAATTTATTAATCAAATAATAACAAACAAATAACCCCTAATTCGGGGACAAACAGTCATTGAGCGGCTCCCAGCACAGCTACTGCGAATGTCGCGGGGGCAACCAGTGGCTTATTGTAGAACCTTTGGAAGGTTTCTTCACTGGCCCAGCCCGCGGTGGCGAGGATGTGGTCCATGGGCACCTCAATGGCCCTCGCCGCTGATGTGGATGCAGCCCTAGTGGAATGAGATTTAAAAATGTTAGTAGCAACTCCTGCTGCACCCAACACCACCCTGAGCCACCTGGCGATAGTCTGTACAGTCACCCGGTGATGCGGAGGTTTGTGGCTGATGAGGAGCCCCTGCTCCTTCTTCCTGATGGTTCTTGTAATTTGGATGTAGTGGTGGAGATGGGTGACAATGCAGAGGGTGGCATCAGTAGGGTATGCCCGAAATTCCAACTGCAGCCCATGAGCCCCTGGCCTGTGCTGCTTCAATAAGTCCTGGACAAAGAAATTCATCTGTGTAGGGGTGGAGACCATGCTATCCAGCCACAGCTTTTGTAATGCCTGGATTCGTTGGGCTGTAGTCAGTGTTTGAGTGGTAACTCGTTCATTGGAGACCACTCATCAGTAGGGTCAGAATGATCCCTACATCCCAGCTGAAGGTGTATCTGGGCCGTGGAGGGTTGGTGTTAAACACTCCCCTCATGAGATTAGACACCAGGTGGTTAGAGCCTATATCTATGTCCAGGTATGAGGATAGTGCACTCCTGGCGCTGTTGATGGCACTGTAGCTAAGGCCAGCATCGAAATGAAGGCCAGCTAGGAATTACAGGACATCAGGGATTGTTGCCGTGTTGGAAGTCGTGTTGGTACGAGAGCAGAATGCCTCCCACTTCCTGATCTGTGTGAGGTACTGCCTCCAGGTTGATTCTCGGTATGATGCTGAGATGAGTTCCATGGCTTGTGGTGAGATGCCCGCCTTGATGAGTGGTCTTTTTAGAACCTGCAGGCCAACAAGTTTAGGTGACCATGGCATGGATGACTATCCCCCGTAATGGGGTGTGTAATTAATTTGGGGTGTTTCCAAATCAAAAGCCATGTTCGTTTCAAAATTTTAAGGACCATCGGGTACCATGGCTGTGTAGGCCAGTCGGGAATATGCCAGTTGCAGAGTCCAGTTTAATTTTCTGCAATACCCGACTGATGAGGCAAATTGGGGGAAATGCGTAGCAAAACCATTTCCCCCAATGGATAGAAAACGCATCCATTGCTATTGCCCCAGGGTCTGGTTCCCAAAACACATACGTTGGTATTTGATGGTTCAACCTGGACGCAAATAGGTCAATATCTGGTGTCCCATAGTGAGCTATAATATCTCCAAAAATTTGGGAGTTCAACATCCACTCGATGTTGTCATTGAACACTCGTGACCTGGTGTCCGCCACTGTATTGAGCTTCCCTGGCAAAGAGGTTGCTGTAATCCAAATATTTCTCTCGATACACCAGTGCCAAATTGTGTTTGCCAATTCATCACAAGATAGCAACCTGAAACCACCCATATGATTGATATAAGCCACCACTGTTGTGTTATCTATTTGGAGGCGGACATGTAAGTCCCGTGAGTTAGTACAGTAAGCCCACAGTCCATGGAAAGCTCCTAACATCTCTATATAATTTATCCCATGTGACTGAAGGAGGGTAGACTCATGAGAGTCCCATCTGCCACCACAACTGGACATGGTGACGTTGCGTCAGTCTGTAGCACCGCAGATGGGTTGCTTACTATGATGGGTTTGCGACACTCGCTAATATTGTCAATCCACCATTGTAGCTCGTTTCTAGCCTTTGGTGGTAATCGGATTGGTCGATCAAAGTGCCCAGCATTTGCTTTTAATGCTGCGATCTTTGTTCTTTGTAAATTTTGGTAATGTAACGGCCCAAATTGTGCAGCTGAGAATGTAGCTACCAGTTTCCCTATTACTTTTGCCGTTTGCCGGATGGTCGGTACCCTGGCGCAAGCAAGACTGTGGCACGCTTCTTTTATAGTGGTAGCTTTGTTGGTTGGGATGGTGATCATCATTAAGGTGGTGTCTAGGGTGAACCCCAAATAATCCATTACCCGTGATGGGTGCAGTGTTGACTTGTCTGGATGGATTACAAATCCTAGCTTCTCGAATAAAGACTTAGTTGCTGCCACTGCCCGTGTAGCCAATTGGAGGGTCTGACCCACTATTAGGATATCATCTAAATATGCCATGACTATGTAATTTTGGTGTCGAAAGAGAGCCAATATAGGTTTCACTAGTTTAGTAAATAGTCTGGGGGCTGTGGTGAGACCATTGGGCAATGCTTTGTATTCCCACAACTGTTCCTTCCAGACAAATTTCAGAAACTTTCTGTGAGATTCAGTGACGGGCACTGTATAGTATGCATCTTTTAAATCGATGCAGGCCATAAAGTACCCCGGGTAAAGCATCTGCTTGGCTGTCTCAAAGGTATCCATTTTAAAGTGGGTATATTGTACAAAAGTGTTCAGCTCAGTTAGGTCCATTATAATTCGACACCCCCCATCTTTTTTAATTTTGGTGAAGATGTTCGACACAAACTCAAGGGGTTTGTGCGTTGTTTTTCCAATCACCTCTTTTGCTGCTAGCCGTAAGATTCCTGCTTCAGCCTCTTTTTTGGAGAGTGTAAATTTCCGATGAGGCGAATGCTGGGTAGGGGGATTTTTACCATCGATGAATTTTATGACATAACCTTGAACATTTTGTAAAATAAACTCGTCAGTGGTGATAGTGTCCCATATTCCCCAAAAGGCCCGCAAGCCCACCAATTTGTGCAGGAAGGGATGCTACTGTCTGAGAGGAAGCAGGCCCCCTTGCCTCCATGGTTAACGGCGGGTCCTGGCGTATGTCGTTTTGGGTGGACGTTGTGGAGGTTGTCGGGATGGCGGCCGCATCTTCCATGCAGGCCGCTGTTGCTCTTGCCCTAAAAAAGGCCGCTGTGGTTGGGGAAGTGGAGGGGGATAGGCCCTTGGTGTCCTATCCGGCTGCCGCGGTTTCCAGTGGTGTGTGGTTGTTGCCGGTGGTATGGGTGAGGTCTAGTCGAAGGAGGTTTCATTAGGCCCGCTGTTTTGGCCTCCTCGTCTAGTTCCTTCACTTGTTTGGACAGATCTCCAAACAGTTGATGAGGCTACACAAAAAGCTGGAGAAACTCAGCGGGTGCAGCAGCATCTGAGGAGCGAAGGAGATAGGCGACGTTTCGGGTCGAGACCCTTCTCCAGTTGATGAGGCGGTGGAGCGGTTGATGGACGGCACAACCCCGCGAATTTGGGGTTGAGTGTGGGCTTTATGGAGCTCTTACGCAGGCAGTTGATTTCATACTGGGCGTTGCATAGGAGTGCCAGGGCTTCTTGTTGCTCACTGGACACATTGTCCCCGTCAAGGGTCCTAGCAAACGCCGTTATACCCGTGGAGAGAACCTTCAAGATACGCTGGAGGCGGACATCCTGCATCCTGGTGGCCGTGCTCAAATGTCCCCAGATCTGACCATTGACCAGGGGAACAATGAGGTTGATGCAGTTCTCGGGTGGTTTTATTTTCTCCATTGTGTCATTGAGTACCTGACCCTGGAGTTGGTGAGTGGTCAGGTAATCAATGGTGCCCGCCAGTTTGTGGTGCAGGGGTTCCCCTGTTTGTGTGGTTGTGGCAAACTTGCCCACCACGTCCAGCATATCCTCCTCGTGCTCTGGCTCAGCGGTCACTGGCAGTCCCGGGTCGTCTTCAAATACAGCGGCCGGGCAATTGCTGGCACTTCTGGCTGGTGAAGACGAGAGACTGAGTGGACACCTGGCGCTGCTTGTAGAGGCCCGCGAGTCCCGTTCTTCCCGGTCCCTGTCCCGCTGGGGGAGTTGCTCCACTAAGAGCGCCAACCGCTCAATGCGACCGTCCCTGCTATGTGCAGCGGACAAGCCGACTTCCCCAGGCCCTGCGATATCACTGGGGCTTCCACCATCGGACCACACCTCCGTAAGGTGCTGTCTAGGGTCCAATGGCAGGTCGTCGTGGCCTACCGCCCGAGTAGGCTCATACGACTCCCGCACGGACTCTCCGCTAGTCTGTCTTCTTGCAGACTGTGGCGGCCCACCTGTCTGATATGAAGGCAGGTGAGTTGGATCGGCGCCGGCCCCCGGAACCTGGCTCCCCGGAGTCCGTGCAGGCTTACCTCCACTGTCGCCCAATATTCGGCGTGGAGGCGCATGGTCGGCCGCTCCGAGCTAAGCTGACCGACCGTCTACTGCTGCCACCACCGCCCTTGACCGCAGCCTGACAGGGGTGTTTTGCCGGCAGCACCTGCTGCCTACAGGCCTGCTCGACGCAGCAGTAGATCTGCCAGACTGCCCTACGGCAGATCTCCCTGGCAGTTGTACGTGGTGATATGCAGCTGCAGGGCTCCCCTGCAGTGCACCTGTCCCCCGGCCCAGTCCCCGTGGGTCTGCTGGAACTCGGGGTGAGGTCGCTGGTGATGAGCGAGGCTCCTTCCCACGTACCTGTTTTCCCCCTCTTTTTCTGGGGGATGGGGGCTCGAAGTCTGGATCAGCAGTCTCCAGCTCCGGTGCGGTGAACCATTCAGGTGATGAGTCGGGCGCTGGTGTAACGGGAGCGCCCGACTTCCGCATTCTTACCCCCACACGTCCCGAAGCTGCTGGTGGTGCTTGCAGCTCCGGTGACAAAGGCCACTGGCTGGTCGATGCACCACAGGCTCCTGGAGAGTGTCGCCTTCCGTTTCCTTTGTCCATCCTGTGGGAGTAAGGTAAGTACTTACCTGACGGTCCTTATGAAGGAGCTGGTTGAGAGCGCGCACTCCCCCCCCCCAGCTTGTCGGGCAAATGTGCGCGACGATATGTCGCGCTTGCGTGCTGGCGGGGTCTTCACAAAGTCACTCACGTGACTCCGAAGTAAAATTAAACATAAATCCTCTACTTTCTGTATCCTCAAGTAAAAAAAAACAATTTGCATCTGAATGGAGTTTTAAAGCGTTGCTCAGCTATCAAAGGGTGGCGACAATAATTACAGCAAACCCCAATCCCTATCCAAAACCAAGCCTCATATCTACACCAATAGACATCATTCGTCATCATAAGGGGCAACTTTCTTGCTTCAGTTACCTCCTCAGAAACCCATGGGCACAGTGAGGACTCTCTGTGTGCCCCTCTTCCCATTCCAGTCACGTAGGCCTTTCTTAGAAGGATTAGGAAGTTTGTCATGTCCCCTACAACTCTCACCAACCACTACAAATGCAACATAGAAAGCAATTTAGATCAGGGTGCTTCACAGTTTGGTTTGGGAACAGCTCCATGCAAGACCACAAGAAAGTGCCCTCATAACGAGAAGAGTTGAGCGTAGGAGCTAAGAGGTCCTTCTGCAGTTGTACAGGGCCCTGGTGAGACCACACCTGGAGTAGTGTGTGCAATTTTGGTCTCCTAATTTGAGGAGGGACATTCTGGCTATGGAGGGAGTGCAGCGTAGGTTCACAAGAGATTTTCCGAGATGGCAGGACTGTCATATGATGAAAGAATGGAGCGACTGGACTTGTATTCACTGGAATTTAGAAAGTAGCGAACTGTGGACGCAAACCCACCTCCCATCTATTGCCAGCAGCGTACTCAAAGACAAGTGGCATCCCGGCCACTCCCTCCTCACCCCTCTCCCATCTGGCAAAGGGTAGAGAAGTGTGAAAACGCACACCTCCCGATCAGCAAATAGAGAGTGGTCCTGAGCTACTATCTACCTCACTGGAGATCCCCGGACTACTATCTACCTCTTTGGTGACCCTGGGATTATTCTTGATTGGACTTTGCTGGCTTTCACCTTGCACTAAACGTTATTTCCCTATCATGTATCTATACACTGCAAATGGCTCGATTGTAATCATGCATTGTCTTTCTGCTGACTGGATAGCACGCAACAAAAAAACTTTTCACTGTACCTCGGTTCATGTCACAATAAACTAAACTAAACCAAATAACAGCGTGTATATTCTGTACAGGCAAATTGCACATTAAGCCCTTTTATGCGGACATCCATTTCTCTCTTTTTTTAATCCTTGGTATCAATTTGTCAATGGCAGTGGGACCTCGGTGGCGGCGGGACCCTCGGTGGCAGTGGAGCCTCGGCGGAGGTGGGGCTTCCTGATCAATGAGCAGCGGGAGGGAGGGGTACACAATGGGGACCCGGCATGCGGGACTGCCATGAAGAACAATTGAGGACCTGCGTGGGGGACCGCCGTGAGGGACGGTGGGAGAACAAAGGGGGACCCGGTATGGGGGGGTGGGGGGCACTCTAGTTTAGAATCCTCTGCCCAGGGGATAAGTCTGTGTTTGTTTGTTTGTTTGTTCATTTGTTCCGGTGGAGGCGCTGTGCACACGGCAGCCAACCAACAGTCGCTTGTCTTTTTCTTTTTGTTTTCACTTTTAATTTCAAGCTTTTGTGTACCTTGCGTGTTGTGACTGTCGGCAGACCAATTTCCCTCCAGGGATGAATAAAGTTTTATCGTATCGTTTTGGCCTTGAAGAGAAACGTCACCTATCCATGTTTTCCAAAGATGCTGCCTGCCCCATTGAATTATTCGATCACATTGTGTCTGCTTTTTTTTAATTCTTGACTGTCCTGAAGTTTTCAAACTAATATATTAATCATTTTTAACTCCCGCTTTCCAATCATACAAGTGGTGCATGAATTTAACCTATAGGTTACTTCAGGTTGATGGAACATTTGCACCTTCTGTGGATTAGTAAGCAATTAACTTCCCATTCTTTGGCCCCTGAAATCAGGTCCTGATTAACAAAACCCATGGAGCATAGAACCTCCTCACCAGAACCATCAAGTTTCCATTTCAGTTAAGCCATATTGTTTATAGAGTCGTAGGTCTATGTGGCACATAACAGTCTCTTCAGCCCACTTTGTCCATGCTGACCAATTGCATTCTGGGCTAGCCCAACTTGCCTGCATTTGGCCAATATCCCTCTAAACCCATCTATCCATACTTCTTACAAAATCTATCTATCTATATACTTTTAAAACTGTGTGTGTGTCTGCCGACTGCCGTCCGGCTGTCGGCTGGCTGTCACATTCCGTTTTTTTCTCAGATAAGATATTCGCCATTTGATTCCCTGCTCCGCCAAAACCGGACGCTCAGACGCCGCCGTTTTTTCCATTTTGCCAGATGTTACGCTTGTACATTCACAAAGGCACTCCTCATTACATTTAGACATTTTTAAGTACACCATTTTTAATAAAATCCTTCCCCCCCCCCCCAATTTTTCAAAATCTTAAAACAATCAAACTGTTCTCACCCATAGAATGTTGGTGAACATTCCATCGTTTGATGTCACAATGCCATCCCTCACAGATGTCCAATCGGAATGGATCTCATTTACATATTTCTTTGCCCCAGACCCACCCCTCCCCTCCCCCCCTCTCCCCCCCCTCCACACTCTTCCACCTCCCCTACCCCATCTCCCTCCTCTTCCCCTCCCCTCTCCCCTTCCCCATCACTCTCTCCTCCCCCACCCCTCTCTCCTCCCCCTCTCCATCTCCCTCCTCACCCCTCTCCTCCCCCCACCCCCCCTTCCCTCACCCCCAACCCCCTTCCCTCTCCCCCCATCCCCTTTCCCCTCCCCTCTCCCTCCACACTCTTCCCCCTCTCCCCCTACCCCATCTCCCCCTCCCCCACACCTCTCTCCCCTCCCCACACCTCTCTCCCCTCTCCTCTCCCTCCCCCTCCCTGTCTCCCCCCACCCCTTTCTCCCTCTTCCACACCACTCCCCCCCCCCCCTCTCTCCCACTTCCACCACTCCCCCTACACCTCTCCCACTCCCTCCCCACTCTTCCACTTCTCTCTCGCCCATTCCCCACCCCTCTCTCCCTCTTCCACCACTCCCCCACCTCTCTCTCACTTCCACCACTCTCCCCCTACAACTCTCCCCCCCTCCCCACTCTTCTACCTCTCTCCCCATCCCCCAGCCCTCCCCATCTCCCTCCCCCTTCCCTCTACCTCCCCACTCTCTCCGCTCTCCCCCTCCCTACTCACTCTTCCCTCTCTCTCCCCCTACCCCTCCCCCTGCCGCTCTCCACACTCTTCCCCCTCTGCCCTTCCCCATACCCTCTTCTCTCCCCTCCCTCCTCCCCCCTCTATCCCCTTCCCCCACCCCTGCCCGAACCCTCTCCTCTTCTCCCTTCCCCCTCTCTCCCCCCTCTCCATCTCTCCTCACCCCTCTCCCTCCTCCTCTCTCCCCCCTCCGCCACCCCCCTTCCCCTCTCTCTTGCACCACTCCCTGATACCCCTCCTAACTCCCCACTCTTCCCCTCTCCCTACCATTCTCTCTCCTCTCTCTCACTCTATCTCCACCTCTCCCCTCCCCCTTTTCCTCCCTCTTCTCCCCCACCCCTTTTCCTCACCCCCCTCTTCTCCCCCACCCCTCTCTCTCACCCCTCCCTCTTCGCCTCCTCTCTCTCCTCCCCTACCCCTCTCTGCCCCCCCCTCACCCACCCTCAAACTACCCCCTTGCCCCTACCCCTGTCCGCTCCTTTACCCTCCCTGCTTTCCTCCACTTCCCCATCCCCTCCTCCCCTCCCTCTCCCTGTCTCTCCCCACTCTCTCTCTGCCCTCACTCTCTAACCCTCCCCCCCCCCCCGCCGCCTCTAGACGCGCCTGCGAGTTAGGTGCTATGCGTCAATGGATAGGGTCATGGGGTAAAGGGAGCAAATTAATAATATTAACATACTATCAAGGGGGTAGTTAGCGTGTGCGCAGTGTGGTAGCGTGTGTGATGCGACATGCTGCCCGCCCCCCTGCACGTTTGGGGAACAGACCCAACGGGTCTGCACTTAGTCTAGTATCTTTTAAAAGTTGTAATTATTTCTATTTGCCTAGCTTCCACTGGGATTTCATTCCAAATATGGATTACTCACTGTGAAAAAGTATGCCTCTGAGGTTCTTCTTAAATCCCCTCTTACCTTAATCCTATGCCCTCAGGTTTTAGAATCTTCGACTCTCGAAACAAGACTGAGAGTTCACATTATCCATGCTCCACATGATCTTGTACACCTTGAGAAGTTTATCCCTCAGCGTCCTGCACTCCAAAGAAAAAAGGTCCCAGCTTTTCCATCCTCTCGCTATAACCCAAGCCCGCAAGGCCACATCACACAGTGCCCATCACTGTGGCTCAGCGGTAGAGTTGCTGCCTTACAGCAGCAGAGACATGGGTTCAATCCTGACTATGGGTGCTTCACAAGTTATAGGAGTAGATTTAGGCCATTTGGACCATAGAGTCTACTCTGCCATTCAATCATGGCTGTTCTCTGCCTCCTAATCCCATTTACCTGCCTTCTCCCCAAAACAGTTGACACCTGTACTAATCAAGAATTTGTCTATTTCAGCCTTAGAAATGTCCATTTTGGGACAGAGTGAATTCAGAATTAACGGAGGTATTAGGATATATAGTCTCCAAGAAGTGTTCCATTTTATACCAGGTTAATATAAATACAGTGGTGCTGAAGGAAGATCATTACTTGGTTAAAATCCTACTCACAGCTGGCAGAATGGCCATTACAAGAAACTGGCTTGCAGCGGACACACCTAGACTTAGACAATGGTTAGACATAGTACAGGAAATATTTGTCATGGAGAAAATGACATATTCTCTAAGAGTGAAAGAAGACGAGTTTAACAGAAGATGGGAAAAATGGATTAGGTATAGAAATAAAGACATCAACACTGTATAATTTTATTGACAATAATGTAAGTTATTGGAAAATGTTTTAATAAGAAAATAGTTCTGTATACTGCATCATTAATTGTAAACTGAACCCCACGCTACACTGTTGTACGTTTCACTGTATTGTTATATGTTTTGTTGTTATATTTGTGTTTTATTTGTGCATACATAAAAGCAATAAAAACTAAAGTGAAAAAAAAAAGAAATAACCAATGACAACTTCCATAGCCCTCTGTGGCAATGAGTTCCACAGATTAACTACCCTCTGACTAAAGAAGTTCCTCCTCACCTCCTTTCTAAAATATTCCCCTTCAATTCTGAGGCTATGACCTCTGGTCCTAGACTCTCCCACCAGTGTGGAAACATCCTTTCCACATTCACTCTATCTATGCCTTTCATTATTCTGTAAGTTTCAATGAGGTCCACCCTGAATAGACTCTGCTTGGCAGTGTAGTGTTTGTATGTCCTCCCTGTGACTGTGTGGGTTTTCTCCGGGTGATCGGTTTCCTCCCGCACTCCAAAGGCGAACAGGTTTGAAGGTGAATTGACTTCTGCAAATTGTCACTAGTCTGTAGGATCAAACTAGTGTACGGGGATCGCTGGTTCGGTGCGGACTCGGTGAGACGAAGGACCTGTTTTCACGCTTTGTCTCTAAAACATCCTGGTGAATCACTTCTGCACCCTTTCCAACTTAATGACATGTTCCCTATCAGTATACTTACCAGTTGCCATACAGCCTAAATATGGCAAATGTCTTTAAATTTCACAAGGTCTGAAATATGTACAAAAATGATTAAAATCATATTAATCTTACAATTACGAACAGTGTAGTTGACAGGTGCACCTGTCACTACATTTGATAACTATTATTTAATAACCTTTATCAAAAATTAATTAATTCCTCAGCCGCCCAAGGCAATAATGATAAATTAGGTTTGTATCAGTTGACAGTCAGGGTTTTGTATGCCACTTTTTACACATTTTCCTTTTTGGGAATTTGTTGAAAATAATTTGGCTCCCATTATAATGCTCCTTCAAATATCTAACTGTTGAGCTCAAAAATATGCTTCTTGTATTCCGGCCACAAGGCTCTGATAGACAAGAAAATCTAGCTCACTTGATCGAGGGAACACATTCCTCAAATTGTTTGTGGATGATTTATCATATGAACATTCATTTATTCTGTTGTTTTCGCAGCTAATAGCAGAGGCAGTGAGAAACACAAAATACATGCAAGTACCTTTCTCCCCATTAAACAACAAATTTAACCCAGTGACATATGCCAATCTAGAGCAGAAACGGGCCCTTCATCATGCCACGTCCACGCCGACCAGTGATCCCCGTACACTAGCACCATCCTACATCCTTTGCTCCTTCGGGTTGTGGGAGGAAACTGGCTACCCGGAGAAATACCCGGAGCAAAGCCAAAAGAGAATAAAGCTTTTAAATACAGACGATAAAGGATCACAGAAAGACCAACACTGCAAACATAACATCCCACCACTGTGGTCAAAGAATCGAACAAACAGTTTGGAATTAACTCTGTGGCATTCAATTGCTCCCTGCAGCAATTAAACTGAAAACACTCTGGGCTAGAATTTTATTTCAGTGTGCAGTATTTTTTTATGCCCTATGCAATGGTTTATTTTCCTAAGTAATCAATGAAAGCAATTGGCAATTCTGCATACATACAGCGCTCATTTGGGAATTGTGTTATGGTCTAGTTTAGTTTAGTTTAGAGATACAACGTGGAAATAAGCCCTTATGCCCACCGAGTCCATGCCGACCAGCGATCACCCCATACACTAGCACTCTCCCACACACTGGAGACAATTTTCAATTTTTACCAAAGCCAAATTAACCCACAAACCTGTACGTCTTTGGACTATGGGAGGAAACCGGAGCAACTGGAGAAAATTTCACGCTGTCATGGGGAGAACATACAAGCTCCGTACAGACAGCACCTGTAGTCAGGATCGAACCAGGGTCTCTTGCCGCTGTAAGGCAGCAACTCTGACGCTGCGCCACCGTGCCACTGCTTGGATTGTTTTTCTTCAGAATGCAGCAGGTTGCAGGGGGAGGTCAACCTGATAGAATTTTGAGAGGCATAGATTGGGTAGGCAGTCAGAATCTTTAAGGGCCTGTCCCACTGTACGAGGTAATTCAAGAGCTCTCCCGATGTTGAAAAATGTCCACGAGAGCCCCGAGTACCTACGAACAGGGACAGAAATATTTGGAGTTTTAAGTTCTGTTGACAAGATGATGAAAAAGATCTTTGTGCAACCACATAATGTGGCATTTAGCACACCCAAGGGCAATTTTATCGTTGGCCATAAATACACTGAGGTATTTTCACCTTAAGCCAGTACTATTTTTTGGCAAAAGTGACAACATTTCTAAGTAAGAATTCAATATTACACATCTAAGTGTAAGTTATCACTCAGTTATGATCTAATATGGGGCGGCACAATGGCATAAGAGGCAGTCCAGTGGCGTAGCAGCAAAGTTGCTGCCTAATGCCCCTGTCCCACTTAGGAAACCAGAACGGAAACCTCTGGAGACTTTGCGCCCCACCCAAGGTTTCCGTGCAGTTCCCGGAGGTTTTTGTCAGTCTCCCTAATGGTCGAAACTGACAAAAACCTCCGGGATCTCCGGGAACTGCACGGAAACCTTGGGTGGGGCAAAGTCTCCAGAGGTTTCCATTTCCTCCCACACTTCAAAGACGTACCGGTTTGTAGGTTAATTGGCTTCGGTAAAAATTGTAAATTGTCCCCAGTGTGTAGGATAGTGCTAGTGTCTAAGTGATCGCTGGTTGGCGTGGACTGGGTTTGCCTGTTTCTATGCTGTATCTCTAAAGTAAACTGCTAGTGTAATAGAATATTGTTGTTTGATCTGAATGAATCCTAATTCACACTTTAACTTTCAGTTCAGTTCTTATTAACATTACATGGTTATGAGTAGAATCGGCATATCATTTAGTACGGTAAACAATTCAAATATCAGAGAATGCATATCAATAGACAATAGACAATAGGTGCAGGAGTAGACCATTCGGCCATTCGAGCCAGCACCGCCATTCAATGTGATCATGGCTGATCATCCCCAATCAGCTCCTCGTTCCTGCCTTCTCCTATCGGGAAATAGGAGACAATGTCACACTGAAGTTTATCGCTCAAGGAAAATTAAGTTGTGGAATTAGTTAACAGGGTGAGTTGCATAACAGATCTGGACAGAACAGATTTAAAAGGCAAATTTAATTCTGTTTTTAGAGGCAGAATTGACTGATGAGGTGAAAAAGAAAGTTAGTTTGGTTTTCAAAGGAAGATTTATATTTCTATTTTGTTAGACCAATTTAGTTCTTCCCCTTTTAAAAGTCGTAATTAGTATTGATAAAGCTTACCATTCAGACATTTAATAGGCTATTTATTCATTGAGGCTAAGCAATTGTGTATTGGGAATGATAGTGTTGTTTCATTCAAAGGCTTCAATTATCATTAGTTCCTATTGCCGTAAAATCTGAAAAACTGTTATCACAAGCGAGTCAATAAACACTATGAAGTCAAAATTAAATCCCACCACATTGCGATTATTAAGATAATATTATGTTGGTACTCAGGACACCAAGTTTTGTCCGAGTAGGAAAATGCATTTTAGAGCATAGTTCCCCAAAGTTGTTGTTATGGGTGGATGGAAGGAGACAACAGTTTAGTTTAGACAACTCTTTAGTCAGACGGTGGTGAATCTGAGGAATTCATTGCCACAGAATGGAGTGGAGGCCAAGTACGGGTGTTAGCGGTTATTGGGAGAAGGCAGGAGAATGGGGTTAAGAGGGAAAGATAGACCAGCCATGATTGAATGGCGGAGTAGAAGTAATGGGCCAAATGGCTTAATTCTGCTCCTATTATGACCGTATTACAAGGAACCTCAGACGCTGGTTTACAAAAGAAGACAAAAAGTGCTGGTGTAACTCAGTGGTTCAGCAGCATCTCTGGCGAACATGGACCTATCTACGTTCTTCAAAGATGCTGCCTGATCTGTTGAGTTATTCCAGCGCGTTGCGACAGCTTTCTTTGATTCTTGACTGTCCTGAATTTTTCAAACTAATACATTAATCATTTTTAACTCTCATCTTCAAATTACACCAATGGTGTAATCTAAGGCAGAGATAGATAGATTCTTGATTAGAATGGGTGTCAGGGGTTATGGGGAGAAGGCAGGAGAATGGGGTTAAGATGGGGAAGATAGATCAGCCATGATTGAATGGCGGAGTAGACTTGATGGCCGATTAGGAAAAGGGGAGATGCAACGAGACCTGGGTGTCATGGTACACCAGTCATTGAAAGTAGGCACGCAGGTGCAGCAGGCAGTGAAGAAAGCGAATGGTATGTTCGCATTCATAGCAAAAGGATTTGAGTATAGGAGCAGGGAGGTTCTACTGCAGTTGTGCAGGGTCTTGGTGAGACCACACCTGGAGTATTGCATACAGTTTTGGTCCCCAAATCTGAGGAAAGACATTCTTGCCATAGAGGGAGCACAGAGAAGGTTCACCAGACTGATTCCTGGGATGTCAGGACTTTCATATGAAGAAAGACTGGATAGACTCGGCTTGTGCTCGCTAGAATTTAGATGATTGAGGGGGGGATCTTATAAAAACTTACAAAATTCTTAAGGGGTTGGACAGGATAGATGCAGGAAGATTGTTCCCGATGTTGGGGAGGTCCAGAACAAGGGGTCACAGTTTAAGGATAAGGGGGAAATCTTTTAGGACCGAGATGAGAAAAACATTTTTCACACAGAGAGTGGTGAGTCACTGGAATTCCCTGCCACAGAAGGTAGTTGAGGCCAGTCGGCTAAATTTAAGAGGGAGTTAGATGTGGCTCTTGTGGCTAGAGGGATCAGGGGGTATGGAGAGAAGGCAGGTACGGGATACTGAGTTGGATGATCAGTCATGATCACATTGAATGGCGGAGCAGGCTCGAAGGGCTGAATGGCCTACTCCTGCATCTAGGTTTCTATGTTTCTATGGGCCAAATGGCCTAATTCTGCTCCTATCACTTATGAACAGGAGAGCAGGGACCAGTTTTGAGGACATGGACTGGCAGTGGATTAAATGGCCTTCTCCTATTCCAGTGTTTCCATGAGGAATGTCTTTGGTGCCAAAAGCACCAATTGACCATCAATCAATCAATCAACCAACCAACCAACCAACCAATCAAATACTTTATTGTCATTCTGGCTCACCGTGCAACATAAAATAACAAAAGGATAAAATAGATAAAAAAGATAAAATAGATAATAGTGGCTGCACATTATATGGAATTCAAGAGTCTGATGGCTCGGGGGAAGAAGCTGTTGCAAAACCTGGCTTTTCTGCTCCTTATACTGTGATACCTTTTACCCAAGGGCAGCAGAGTGAACAGTCCATGATGGAGATGTGTGGGGTCTTTTATAATACTGCTGGCCTTAGACAAGCAACGTTTGCACGCAATGTCCCGGATTGAAGGAAGAGAAGTCATGATCTTCCACTCGTGAGGCTTTGCAGTCCCCAAACCAGACAGAGATGCAGCTGGTCAAAATGCTCTCTATGGTGCCCCTGTAGAAAGTGGTGAGGACGGGATGGGGGAGGTGAGCTCTTCTCATCCGGCGCAGAAAGTGCAAACGCTGCTGCGCTCTCTAAACTAGTGATGCGATGTTTTGTTACCAGGTCAGACTGTTTGTGATCTGCACCCCCAGGAACTTAGTGCTACTGACCAACTCCACATCGATGTCATTAGTGTGTAGTGGTGTGAGACAGTGCCGGTTTCTCCTGAATTCAACGATGACCTCCTTTGTTTTGTCAACATTCAGGATCAGGTTGTTCGTTTTGCACCAGTCCACCAGTTGTTTCACCTCCTCCCTGTAAGCCAGCTCATTGTCGTCCCGGGTGAGGCCCACCACTGTTGTGTCATCTGCGTACTTCATGATGTGGTTTGTACTAAACCTGACACAACAGTCGTGGGTCATCAGGGTAAACAGCAGTGGACTCAGGACGCAGCCCTGAGCGGGAGCCGGTGCTCAGAGAGATGATGTTGGAGGTGTTGTTTCCAACCTTTGGCAGAGCAGTGGTAGAGGGCAGATTTGTATCTGATTTTAAATTAATGAATGCAACGTTCAATAATGCGCCTTTGCTGCACCATCTTCAGTAATAGGGTAAGAATTATCTTCATTAAATAAAAAGATCAGTTGTATTTATAATGTTTTGGCAAAATGCTTTGGAATTGAATATTTAATTTTCTCCAGCAAAACACTAAACGTTAGCAGAAAACAGCGGGCCAGGCAGCATTGAGGGAATGAATGGGTAGCATTTTTGGGTCGGGATCCTTCTCCAAAATGTCACCTGTTCTTTCCCTCAACAGATGCAGCTTAACCCGTTAGGTTCACTCAGCAATTTGTGTTTTGCTCAAGATCCCAGCATCTGCAGTTCTTTGTGCATCCAAATTATTTTCTTCTTTCGCAACAGAGAAGCAATCACTTCTTTCTGTCCTGCATTGCAGTTAATTTACATCACAACCAAATGAAAGGTATATGTTTTGAAGGACGTATTCCTATTATTGTCTATCCACCATGTTGACTACATGTTACAGCCACCTACCTTTCAATCCTTTATTGAGAAAGGAACTGTCAGTTGAACCAGGTTACAGGTTTGATACCTAGTAATATGGTAACGAAAAATCATGATATTAAATCTTGAGCATTTTCTTGAAGTTCTTCATTAGAACAATATCAAACACAATTTGACACCAATCCACAAATGGAAATATTAGGTAAGATAATTAAAAATCTGATCAAAAAGATAGGTCGTGCATAGAATATATAACAATGCAGCTAAGGAAAAGGCCCTTTGGCCCACAATGTCCATGCGAAGACCAACCCTTATATGCCTACAGACAATCCATATTCTTCCATCCCTTGTATATCCACATGCTTATCCCAAAGTCTCTTAGATGCCATTATCATATTAGCCTCCACAACCACCTCCAACAGTGCATTCCAGACACTGACCACCCTTTGTGTAAAAAGACCTGCCCTGCGCATTTCCTTTAAACATTGACCCTCTCACCTTAAAGCTATGCCTTCTACTGTTTAAATATTTTCAACCTCGGAAATAGGTTCTGTCTACCTGATCAATGCATCTCACAACTTCAGATAGAAAGAGCCTTTAGAGATTTTAGAGATATACAATGTGAAAACAGGCCCGTCAGCCCAACAAGTCCGCAACGACCACTGATCACCTAGTACACTAGCGTTCTCCCGCACACGAGTAAAATTTACAATTTTACCAAAGGAAATTAACCTACAAACCTAATCATCTTTGGAGTGTGTGAAGAAACGAGAGCACCTGGAGAAAACCCACATATTCACAGGGAGAACGAACAAAGTCTGTAAAGACAGCACCCATGGTCAGGATCGAACCCGGGTGTGAGGCAGCATCTCTACCACCGCACCTCTGTGCTGCCCATACTTCTACAAGATCCCCCACAACCTCCAGCGTTCCAGACAAAAAAAAATCCAAGTCCGCCCAACTTGTCCCTGCAGCTAATCCCTCCAGAGGAGATAGCTGAGAAAACATTTGTAAGACATTTTGGCAGTAATGTGGATATGAAAGGTTTAGAGGAATCGTGGCAAATGCGGGCAAAGGTGTACAGCTTAGATGGGGAATCTTAATCAACATGGACCTGTTGGGCCAAATGCTGTTGACTTTATGACTCTACTAGACAAAGTGAGACCCGTTGGGTCCCATGTTCACACGGGATTTCTGGAGCGCAGGTATGGGTTCTTGGGGTGGCAGCTCTGTCCCTCAAGCCTGATGTGCTGGCAGCTCTGTCCCTCAAGCCTGATGTGCTCGCGGCTGGTGGGCTGGCAGTTGACTCATGGCAATTCCTTGAAATTCCATTTCAAGCAGGGTGCAAGGCCAGCAAATTCAAATCCATTTTCCTACCATTTCAAGCAGGGTGCAAGGCCACCAAATTCAAGTGCAGATTTTTACCACCGAGCAGGGTGCAAGGCCGCCAAATTCAAGTGCAGTTTCATTCCACTTCAAGCAGGGTGCAAGGCCACCAAATTCAAGTGCAGTTTCATACCATTTCACGCAGGGTGCAAGGCCACCACATTCAAATGCAGTTTCACACCATTTCATGCAGGATGCAAGGCAACCACATTCAAATGTAGTTTCATACCATTTCAAGCAGGGTGAAACCACCATAAAACCACACAAAACAGCAAACTGACAGTTCAGTAGACATTCAGTGTGTTCAGTTTTCACAGCACAGACAGAGTCATGACCTCTTCCTCCCTCATCATGCAGAGACTAAGGCACACCCACACTGCTGGGTTTTATAACCCCTCCCCCTCCCACCGGAAAAGGTGCGGCCTTCATGGCGTGATTGACAGGAGAGAGATTCTCAACATTCTTTAAACACGAATATCACGAATTTTACTTTTCATTGATGGGATCAATCCTCTACACCTGCTGAGCGGAGGGGGGCTGAGTAAGATGGCCAAAAATCACAGCCGTAAGTGGTAGTGTTTAATATAAAATCAATAGACAATGCAAACAGGAAGTTACCCAACACAGTCAAACCTCCATTTGCAGTAAGTAGTGCCTTTTAACTTCAACCCAAAGCAGCCAAACCACCACTTGCAGTACATAGTGCCTTTTGCCTTCAACTCAAAACAGCCAAACCAGCATTTGCAGTAAGTAGTGCCTTTTGCCTTCAACCCAAAGCAGCCAAACCACCATTTGCAGTAAGAAGGGCCTTTTAACTTCAACCCAAAGCAGCCAAACCACCATTTGAAGTAAGTAGTGCCTTTAACTTCAACCCAAAGCAGCCAAACCAGCATTTGCAGTAAGTAGTGCCTTAACTTCAACCCAAAGCAGCCAAACCACCATTTGCTGTAAGCAGTGCCTTTTAACTTCAACCCAAAGCAGCCAAACCTCCATTTGCAGTTAGTGCCTTTTTACTTCAGCCCAAAGCAGCCAACCCACCATTTGCAGTAAGGAGTTAAGGAAGGAACTGCAGATGCTGGAGAATCGAGGGTACAAAAAAGGCTGGAGAAACTCAGCGGGTGCAGCAGTATTTTAGGAGCGAAGGAGATAGGCAACGTTTCGGGTCGAGACCCTTCTTCAGACCCGAAGGAGTAAGGAGTGCCATTTTACTTAAACCAAAGCAGCCAAACCACCATTTGCAGTAAGTAATGCCTTTTTACTTCAACCCAAACCACCATTTGAAGTAGTGCCTTTTAACTTCAACCCAAAGCACCCAAACAACATTTGCAGGCAGTGCCTTTTTACTACAAACCAACCATATTTTCATTTTCAAATCACATTAAGGACACTCACAGTTGAGTATACATGTGTTCAGTGCTATTTGGAGCTCAGAGAGATGTGACCCTCTGGCTTCCTCCATCTTGCAGAGACTGAGTGAGGCACACCACTTCCTGGTTTTATAGTCCCTCCGCCTCCCTCCAGCAGGGGCAGCAGAGAGAATTACTAATTTAAAAAGAACATTAATATCTCTCTGATTTTTCATCGATGGGAAAAACCCTCGGGTCCAGGAGGGCGGAGGTGGGCTCTGAGCAAGCTGGCCCAAAATGACGGCCGTAGGTGGCGGCGTTCTCTTGGAAATCACACCAAAGTGAGCCAAAAGCTGTCAAAATCAGACTTTTAGTAATATAGATAGACATGATGTTGAGAGTACTGGAGGATAAGATGATCAGGCTCAACCAATAATTGTCAATGTGGATTCTAGTGCATGCATGAAGAATAATAATGTGAACAAGTCACTGAAATAAGTTGTTACCCATTGAGCTTAGTAGAGAGGACTCCAGTGCCTTTTGGAAGGCACAGTGAATAATGGTCTGGAAAAGTTACGATACGATACAATACGATACGTTACTATATGCTGGATCTGCCAACAGTCATAAAAACAAAATACATGAAACAAGAAGTTAAAGTGACAAGCAAAAATGATTGGGAATGTGCAACAATTGGGGAGGGGGTGTGGAAGGGGAGTAGAAGGGGGAGGAGTTGTACAGTTTGATAGCCATAGGGAAGAATGATCTCCTGTGGCATTCTGTCCTACATCTTAGTGGAACCAGTCTGTTGCTGAGGGTACTCCTCAGGTTGGCCAGTGTGTCATGGAGGGGGTGAGCTGTATTGTCCAGGATGCTCCACAGTTTGAGGAGCATCCTCCCCTCCAAGACCACCTCCCAAGAATCCAACTCCACCCCCAGGACGGAGCCTGCCTTCCTGATGAGTTTGTTGAAGCTATTGGCGTCCGCAGCCTCCGCCCTGCTGTCTCAGCACACGGCAGTGAAGAAGATGGTACTGGCTACCACAGATTGGTAAAACATCTGCAGATGTTGAAGGGGCAGAGCCTTCTTCAAAAGTACAGCCGGCTCTGTCCCTTGTACAGGGTCTCAACATTGAAGTTCATAGTCGTAAAAATTAGGCAAACATTAATGTGTAGGAAGGAACTGCAGATGCTGGTTTACACCAAAGATAGATACAAAATGCTGGGGTAACTCAGCGGGACAGGCAACATTTTGTGTCTATGTTAGGCAAATATTGTTCCAATAAGTTCCATCAATTTCCGTACAAAGGTGCCGACCCGAAACGTCACCCATCCATGTTCAACAGAGATGCTGCCTGACCTGCTAAGTTACTCCAGCACTTTGTGTCTATCTATTAAATCCCACTAATAAGCTCCAACTGGGACTAAACAGGTTAAAAATGAAATGTCCTCTACTCCTGGAACTATAACTTTCACACACACACATATATATTGGACGGCCTTGCACACACTTCTGTTCTATTTTTCTCACATCAGATTGATTTTGACAGCAGCCAAAAGGTATTCTGGTCCCAATTGTAGTCATGCCTAACATGACAGCAAGAAGAGGAGACTGAATGTTAAAAGCCTCTGCTGGCATATACTGCATGCAAAATATTACAGCTTGCCTCAGCACAGCAAAGCCAAAAGGAAAAAAAAAACGTTTAAATACAGACGATAAAGGATCACAGAAAGACCAACACTGCAAACATAACATTACACCACAGTAATCAAAGAATTGAACAAACAGTTCGGAATTAACTCTGTGGCATTTAGTCATCTGCTCCCCGCAGCAATTAAACTGAAAATACTCTAGGCTAGAATTTTATTTCAGTGTGCAGTATTTTTTTATGCCCTGAGCAATGGTTTTTTTTTCAAGATTAATCGATGAAAGCAATTGGTAATTCCGCATACATACAGTGCTCATTTGGGAATTGTGTTATGGCCTAGTTTAGTTTAGAGATACAGTGGGGGGAACAGGCCCTTCGACCCACCGAGTCCATGCCGACCAGCGATCACCCCTTACACGAGCACTAACCTACACACCAGAGACAATTTACAATTTTTATCTAAGCCTAATTAACCTATAAATCTGTACGTCTTTGGACCGTGGGAGGAAACTGTACCCAGGGAAAACCCATGCTGTCACGGAGAGAACGTAGAAACTCCGTACAGACAGCACCCGTAGTCACTATCGAACCTGGGTCTCCGGCGCTGTAAGGCAGCAACTCTACCGCTGCAACACCGTGCCACCCTGTTCTCAATACACCTAAAATCAAAACCTCACCTATCCTCAACCACTCTCCTCACCATGAGCCCACGAGGATTGGCTTCCCTGTCAAGAGAAGACAACAAGACTTGGTCCTCAATGTCTAATACATAGTTATTAATTGAAGCTGGTGTGTGAGTACTGCCGGTGGCTTTCATAGCAGGGTGAAGCTCCAGTAAAAGACAAGTGTCTCTTTTTTACCTAGGTCACCCATGAGATATTGGCAAATGGTTAAACCAAAGACCAAGGACTGGATCGGATCGAGGTGTTTGTGGAGTGGGGGGCTGGAGGCCCTACAGCAACCTGGGGCTCGATTAGATCAGGTGCTGCTATAAGTGGACAAGCATATGGATCAGACGCAACCTGTCGAGGCACGGATCAGTGGAATAGCGATGGAGGACATTGGCAACTTCATGTGTCCAGGCCGTCCCCTGAAACTCCAAACCAGGACAACGAGCCTTTATGGCCCAAGACAGGCTGGTGCCCTGGCACAGTGGTGGAGTTGCTGCCTAACAGCGCTGGAGACCCGGGTTCGATCTACGAGCGCTGTCTGCACGGAGTTTCTTTTTGTATATCTGCTGAACTTGTATGTTGTTTATTGTGGGTTCTAAAGAGTAATATGATTACATATCTGTTGTGCTGTTGCAGGATTGTATTTAAGTTTAGTTTAGTATATTGTCACGTTTACCAAGGTACAGTGAATAGCTTTTTGTTGCGTGCTAACCAGTCCATTGTTTCATTGACAGTTTCATCAACAGTTCATTGTTCTGTTTCAGAACATATGACAATTAAGCACTCTTCTTGACGCTTGTCTATGTGCTTGTGATGTTGCCACAAACACGATTTTCATAATGCATGTATCTCATAGTACTGGTGCATAAGGCAACAAACTTGAAACTTGAAACAAACACAAAAATCATATCCATCAGATCACATATGGTCGATCAACTAATGTTGTGTTGCAATTTCATTTCAAATGTTACTGTGAAAAACATCATTTGATATCATTGAACAGAACAGATGTCTGCTCATGAAATGCTTTCTTGATGTGGTCTAAACTTGTCATTACAGATTGTGAACATAGATTTTTGCTTCAAAGAATGAAAAGGTGCATGTGCGTGAATAAAGGCAATGGTCTACCAGTTTAGTCCAGGGAATCCATATCCATTTAATTTACAGGTGTGCTGGGGAGATTTTCTAATGCTTGTGGCATGCAACCTGTCAAGCACACATTAGAATTGTGCTTTCTACATTTAAACGTTGTGTTACCTTCAAAGCCTCAGAATAAAATAACCTACCTTTAGAATGGGGATGCGGAGGAATTTATTTCGGCAGAGGTTGGTGAATCTGTTAAATTCATTGCCACAGATGGCTGGGGAGGCCATCATTGGGTATGTATGAAGAGGAGATTGATAGATTCTTGATTAATAAATGGTGTCAGGGGTTACGGGGAGAAGGCAGGAATGTCGGGTTGAGAGAAAAAAATAGATCTCCATGATCGAATGGCAGAACAAATGCAACAGACCGAATGGCCTAATTCTGTTCCTAAGTCTCATGATCTTACGAAAAGGAGAAACAGATTTTAATGTGTGTTCAGCCATGAAAGAAACTCTCCAAATGGCAAAGTCAAAGTCAACCACTCTCCTCCCTGTGTGCCCACGAAGAATGGCTTCCCTGTCAAGAGAAGACATTTGAACCATTGGGGATGGTTCAATGGTTCAATGGTACTTTATTGTCTCAAGTGCCGAGGTGCAGTGAAAAACTGTACACAAGCACAATCATTACAAGGATATAGGAATATTAGATTACATCGAGGCAGTACACACGAGTCATCATGCTTACAGCACCATCTTATATCCTCCATGTTCACAATTGGTAAAAATGTTTAGTTTAGTTTCGAGATCCGGCATGGAAACAGGCCCTTCAGCCCACCAAATCCATGCAGGGGTTCTCATCCCATTTCATCCCTAATCATAACATTACAAACTGCTGTAGAATTGGCAATGATGCTCGCTCAGCATGATTAAGGCTGACAAGTGAAAAATAGATTTTGAAGAAGATTATAATTAAATATTTTTGGCAACAAAAGAAATATTTTTAACCATGCCCATACAATCCCTGCCCTGAGATTCTCTGGAATAGACTTATGGCAATGTTTACGCAAACAATCACAAGGAAAATATAATTTTGAAATAAAGCTTCAGGATTCAAATAGAAGAATACATTTTGTACAAAATACAAAACAATTTTTTTTTAAATCTCCAATTTTGTTTACCACAGGAAACTTTTATTTCCTCACATTTTGGTGTTGGCAGAGGCAACTGGTGATATTTGTAACATTGCGTCAGACGGTGATGACTGTGAAGAACCAAGATGCTATCTTCTGCTGATATTTTAATGGTGTTCCCGAGCAGCCTCTTGTCTGGACATAAATATCCCAGGGCAAAGTCATGTCCCATCCCAAGGATGGCACAGTGGCGCAGCGGTGGTGTTGCCGCCTTACAACGCCAGAGACCCGGGTTCATCCGGACCTCGGGTACTGTCTGTATGGAGTTTGCATGTTCACCCTTCAACCACGTGGGTTTCCACTATGTGCTCTGGTTTCCTCCCACATCCCAAAGGCATGCGGGTTTGTGGGTTAGTTGGCTTCTGTGAAAGAAATTGCCCCTAGTATGTAGGATGCAAAACTGGGAAAACATAGAACTAGTGTATGAGTGAGTGATGGTCCACATGGACTCAGGCGGTGTTAATATTGGCCAAATTAAAGACACCATGAAATGGAGGATCCCTGCACTTGTCAGAATTGCTTAACCCTTGTCAGTTGAACTTTACAGGCTTTGAATGGCGCCAACCAGTCTAGGCTCAGACTGTTATGCAGGATAGTGAGGGGTCCAGGTGTTCTCCTTGTTTCTCCTAAATTGATAATATGTATAACAGTTTTGCAAACAAGCCCTAAATGCATTATTTCGATTGGATCGCTGCAAAAGCATTGTAAATAACGTTGCAAGATGGTCATCCTGTTAATCGATGATTGGTCGAACTGTTGAGTCTTGGAGAAACTGTTTGAATCTCAGGGCATATGTTTCAAAGTTTATTCTTGTTTGCTTCCTTCTAGAACTTTATTATTGGGTTAGGGAAATGTCTATCATATACTGTGTTAATCGATATCTGTTATTGGACTGTATAGAGACCACCCCTATGTGGTTTGGCCCTCAAGGTTCGGGGACCTATAAAAGTCCGCTCGCACGAGGTCCTGTGTCGATCTTCTGGGAGAACGCTTTGGGCTGCGTGACCTTCTGGAGTGTCTCTGCTTGAGCGAGGCTAAAGAGGGCTTGATCAGGCAGATACGAGGATCAAACCCTTAGGTATAGTAGTGGAACTGTAATTGTGTTTTGTCAAAATAAAGTTTAGATGTGCAAGTGCTTGACTCAGTGATTTTTGACTTAAACTAGACTCAGGGAAGCTTAGAACAAGCTATTTACAGGGGCTGTAGGGCCTGTTTCCATGCTGTATTTCTAAAAATAAAAAAACACAAAGTGCTGAAGGAACTCAGCAGGTTAGCCTGCATCCTTGGATGAAATAGACAGTCCAAGTTTTGATTCAGGACCTGAAACATCATCTTTCATTCCCTCCACAGATGCTGATCCTGCTGAGCTCCTCTGACAACACGTGCTTTGCACAAGATTCCAGCAGCTGCAGTTTCTTGCATTTCCATATACCTCACGGTACTGTTTTGAAGAAGAAGAAGAATGGGATTATCTCCAATGTAGAACTGCAGATGCCAGTTTACTCCAAAGGACACAAAGTACTGGAGTAACTCAGCAAGGTCAGGCAGCTTCTCTGGAGAACAGACTCTGAAGAACGGTCCTGACCCGAAACCTCTCCTATCCATGTTCTCCAGAGACACTGTTGACCCGCTGAGTTAACCCAGCACTTTGTGTCCCTTTTTGGTTAATCTCCAATGTCCTGGTCAATGATTACCCTTAAGCATTATCACTAAATCTGTCTATCTGATAAACCCATGTCATTGATTTGGGAAGATAGACACAAAATGCTGGAGTAACACAACGGGTCAGGCATCCTCTCTGAAGAAAAAGGATGAGTGACATTTTGAATCGGGACCCTTCACTGAGTTAGTCCAGCACCCTGTGTTAATCTTCGGTATAAACCAGTATCGGCAGTTCTTTCTACACCCATTGCTTTGGGATCTTGCTGTGTACCAAATGACGATTAGTCGTGTAAGATTATAACAATGATTACATGTACATTTCCAACAAAGGTAATTAGTTGTGATGATCCTGGCATCTTTAATGGACAATATAAATAGAAAATAAAAATGTGCAGAAGAATATTTCAGACCAGTGTCACTCTAATGTTGCAACAGGAGTTGCACCACACAGGTGGTGAATCTCAAGTTCTTGTTCAAGTTCAAGTTACATTTATTGTCACGTGCACCTTTTGGTACAGTGAGATTTGAGTTCTGTGGAATTCTTTGCCGCAGAGGGCTGTGGAGGTCAAATTAGTGGATATTTTTAAGGCATAGATAGATAGATTCTTGATTTATACGGGTGTCAGAGAAGGCAGGAGAATGGGTGGAGGAGGGAAGAAATAGATCAGCCATGTTTGAATGGCAGAGTAGACTTGATGGGCCGAATGGCCTAATTCTTCTCCTCTCACTTACAATCTTCTGAACACGTTGTCACGCTGCGCTGAAAAGCAAAGCTGGAGAAGCTTATCTGCTGCATCTCAAACCCTGAGCAAATATACAGAATGCATTGCTCTGTATTGTGAACAAAAGCAAAGAGTAATCCAGATTTGCTGCACAGATTAGCCTGGCGTGACCATATGTGTGAGGATCACGATTTTGAACAAGCAGACGCAGACCTGTTCTTGTTCAATGCTTAGGGGTTGCAGATTTATGCTGGGTACTGAATAGGCTAAAACTTACTCAGAAAAAATATGCATCAGTCACATTACACCCCGTGAGGTTCATACATATTGATAGACAATTGCAGTCAGCCATAACTGCCATGCATTTACTGGTAGCTGGAAGATGGATTCTAATTTGGAATGCCAACATTACCATTCTCCTTTCTCTATGAGAGTCACTGTCATCACTCCCACAACTCAACACATCCATCCGCAGTGGCTCTGTTTTTGCCAACGCTACTCTGTTTTTCACGAATTGCCGATGTTTCGGGTCGAGTCCCTGCTTCAGACTGATCTATGGAGAGAAGGAATTGCCGACGTTTTGGGTCAAGACCCTTCTTCAGACTGAAACATAGAAACATAGAAAATAGGTGCAGGAGTAGGCCATTCGGCCCTTCGAGCCTGCACCGCCATTCAATATGATCGTGGCTGATCATTCAACTCAGTATCCTGTACCTGCCTTCTCTCCATACCCCCTGATCCCTTTAGCCACAAGGGCCACATCTAACTCCCTCTTAAATATAGCCAATGAACTGGCCTCAACTACCTTCTGTGGCAGAGAATTCCAGAGACTCACCACTCTTGTTTTCCTCATTTCGGTCCTAAAGGAATTCCCCTTTATCCTTAAACTGTGACCCCTTGTTCTGGACCTCCCCAAAATCGGGAACAATCTTCCTGCATCTAGCCTGTCCAACCCCATAATTATTTTGTAAGTTTCTATAAGATCCCCCCTCAATCTTCTAAATTCTAGCGAGTACAAGCCGAGTCTATCCAGTCTTTCCTCATATGAAAGTCCTGACATCCCAGGAATCAGTCTGGTGAACCTTCTCTGTACCCCCTCTATGGCAAGGGTCTGAAGAAGGGTCTCGACCCTCAATTCATGAAAAACAGTCATCCAGCATTTTGTGTCCACCTAACCAGCAACTGCAGTTCTCTCTTAAACACTCTATTTTTCATCCCCTTAGAGTCTTAGTCACAGAGCCTGCCCACACCAGCCAACATGTCCTATCTACACTAGTCCCACCTGCTTGCGTTTGACCCATATCCATCCAAACCTGTCCTATCCATGTACCTGTCTAACTATTTCTTAAATGTTGGGATAGTCCCTGCTTCAACTACCTCCTCCTGCAGCTTGTTCCATACACCTACAATCCTTTGTGTGAAAAAGTTTTCCCTCAGATTCCTACTAAATCTTTCCTTCACCTTAAACCTATGTCCTCTTTTCTCATTTCACCTTCTCTGGGCAAGAGACTCTGTGTATCTACCCGATCAATTCTTCTCATGCTTTTATACACTACAATAAGATCACCCCTCATCCACCCGTGCTCCAAGGAATTGTCCCAGCCTACTCAATCTCACTCTAAAGCTCAGACCCTCTAGCCCTGGCAACATCCTTGTAAATCTTCTCTGTAACCTTCCCAGCTTGACAACATGAGTCACAGAGACATAAAGTCTTCCAGCATGGAAACAGGCCCTTCAGTCCAACTTGCCCACACCGGCCAACATGTCCCATCTACACTAGTCCCACCTACCTGTGTTTGGCCCATATGAATGAATGAATTAATTAATAAGTTTATTGGCCAAGTATGTTCACATACAAGAAATTCGCCTGGGTGCTCCGCTCGCAAGTAAGAACACGACATACAGTAACAATTAAGAATGACACATAAAACATTAAACATTAATAATAAAACATTACAGTTTAAACATGTGAATGAAATAAAATACCAGAACAAAATTAGGCTACAGACTTTTGGTTATTGAGTAGAGCTACTACTCGTGCAAAAAGCTGTTTTTATGTCTGGCTGTGGCGGCTTTGAGACCTGCTCGCTTCCTGGCCCTTGCAGTGTACAGTTCGTCAATGGGGGGGGGGGAAGGTTGCAGCCAATAACTTTCTCAGCTGATCAGACGATTCGCTGCAGCCTCCGGATGTCGTGCTTGGTGGCTGAGCCAAGCCAGACCATGATGGAGAAGGTGAGGACTCTACGATGGCAGTACAGAATTGGACCATCATTGCCTGTGGCAGATTATGTTTCCTCAGCTGCCGCAGGAAATACATCCTCTGTTGGGACTTTTTGACTGTGGAGTCGATGGTGGCCCCCATTTAAGGTCAGAGATGATGGTTCCAAGGAACTTAAAAGACTCCACAGATGTGACTGTAGTGTTGTTGATGGTGAGTAGGGTGAGGGGAGGGGGAGCCCCATATCCCTCCAAACCTGTCCTATCCATGTACCTGTCTAACTATTTCTTAAAAGTCACGATAGTGCCTGCCTCAACTATCTCCTCCAGCAGCTTATTCCACACACTCACCTCCCTAAACGTTGGTAGGAGAGATAGAGAAGGAGGAAGATAGACAGCATCAGATTGGGGAGTTTATCAACAGTGCACCAAAATGAGCTTTAAACATACTGTAGTTTGCATTAACTTGGTGGCTTTGACAAGGTGGTGAACCTGTGGAATTCTTTGCCACAAAAGGCTGTGGAGGCCAAGTCAGTGAATATATTTAAGGTGAATGTCTTAGTGTACTACTACTATACTCTTGTACTTGTAATTTTACTGATAGTGCGCCTCATTGTTACCTTCCCCTCAGCTAACAATGACCCATTCTACATTTACCTTGATCAATGTCACCTTTGATCTCTCGTTTTCACACCTTACTCTTCCATATCTCTATGTCTCCCTCTCCCCTGACTCTCTATCTGAAGAAACGTCACCCATTCCTTCTCTCCAGAGATGCTACCCGTGCTGCTGCGTTACTATGTCTTACTATATCTGAGATGCTTATCTAAGTATCCAAGTGCTTATGTATAGTGATACTTGTTCTGAACTGTATACAAAATTAATTTCACTGTACCTCAGTACATGTGACAACAAAGTACCATTGAACCATTAATGTGCCTGTAGAAGGCCTGTCCCACCGCGGCGACCTAATTGGCGAGTTTAGAAGAGTTTAGGAGAGTTTGAAAAAGTGTCATGTTGAAGACCTCCTTCGACAATGTAGAAGACTACCTACGACTACCTTCGATTACCTTCGACTACTCTCGATTACCTACGAATAACATGCCGACCTACTACGACCTACTTCGACTAAACAGACCAGTTAGTCTAACATCGGTAGTGGGGAAAATGCTAGAGTCAGTTATTAAAGATGGGGATAGCAGCACATTTGGAAAGTGGTGAAATCATTGGACAAAGTCAGCATGGATTTACAAAAGGTAAATCATGTCTGACGAATCTTGTGGAATTTTTCGAGGATGTAACTAGTAGCGTGGATAAGGGAGAACCAGTGGATGTGGTATATCTGGACTTCCAGAAGGCTTTCGACAAGGTCCCACATAAGAGATTAGTATACAAACTTAAAGCATACGGTATTAGGGGTTCAGTATTGATGTGGATAGAGAACTGGCTGGCAAACAGGAAGCAAAGAGTAGGAGTAAACGGGTCCTTTTCACAATGGCAGGCAGTAAACTAGTGGGGTACCGCAGGGCTCAGTGCTGGGACCCCAGCTATTTACAATATATATTAATGATCTGGATGAGGGAATTGAAGGCAATATCTCCAAGTTTGCGGATGACACTAAGCTGGGGGGCAGTGTTCGCTGTGAGGAGGATGCTAGGAGACTGCAAGGTGACTTGGATAGGCTGGGTGAGTGGGCAAATGTTTGGCAGATGCAGTATAATGTGGATAAATGTGAGGTTATCCACTTTGGTGGCAAAAACAGGAAAGCAGAATATTATTTAAATGGTGGCCGATTAGGAAAAGGGGAGATGCAGCGAGACCTGGGTGTCATGGTACACCAGTCATTGAAAGTAGGCATGCAGGTGCAGCAGGCAGTGAAAAAAGCGAATGGTATGTTAGCTTTCATAGCAAAAGGATTTGAGTACAGGAGCAGGGAGGTTCTACTTCAGTTGTACAGGGTCTTGGTGAGACCACACCTGGAGTATTGCGTGCAGTTTTGGTCTCCAAATCTGAGGAAGGACATTATTGCCATAGAGGGAGTGCAGAGAAGGTTCACCAGACTGATTCCTGGGATGTCAGGACTGTCTTATGAAGAAAGACTGGATAGACTTGGTTTATACTCTCTGGAATTTAGGAGATTAAGAGGGGATCTTATAGAAACTTACAAAATTCTTAAGGGGTTGGACAGGCTAGATGCAGGAAGATTGTTCCCGATGTTGGGGAAGTCCAGGACAAGGGGTCACAGCTTAAGGATAAGGGGGAAATCCTTTAAGACCGAGATGAGAAAGACTTTCTTCACACAGAGAGTGGTGAGTCTCTGGAACTCTCTGCCACAGAGGGTAGTTGAGGCCAGTTTCATTGGCTATATTTAAGAGTGAGTTGGATGTGGCCCTTGTGGCTAAGGGGATCAGAGGGTATGGAGAGAAGGCAGGTACGGGATACTGAGTTGGATGATCAGCCATGATCATATTGAATGGCGGTGCAGGCTCGAAGGGCTGAATGGCCTACTCCTGCACCTAATTTCTATGTTTCTATGTTTCTATGACTAAACCTACGAGTAAAAAAAATATTGATTTTTTTTTCCATGGCGACCTTTTTTTAGTCTGGCTGTGGCGGCTTTGACATTCCTGAATCGCCTTCCAGAGGGAAGTGATTCAAAGTGATTCAAATGCCTCGTGGGCATTCTTCAGAATGTTGAAAAAAATGCCGCGACCTAGAGTCTCCGCGGAATCGAGTACGCGAATACTCTCAAGCATGAAGGAGAGTTACAAAGACCTCCCAGGACCTCGTGTCGACCATCCTGCGAATATGAGTCGAAGGCAAACTCTTCTAAACTCGCCAATTAGGTTGTCGCAGTGGGACAGGCCCTTAAAACTGCAGCCTGTAAGAATTTAATTGTTTTTTTCGGGTGCGTATGACAATGAAACACTATGATCCTTGACCCTTGAAGCTACTACCTGGTCTCGCAGTGTTTCTCATATTCATTGCTCTCAGCCATCTCATGGAATCACGTTGAGTATATTGAATTGGCTGAAGACTGAGCTCTGCAATGATGAGGATCCCTGGAAGATGGCGAGGCACATCATCCTGTACTGATCTATTGCTATTGAGGAAGTGCAGCATAGGTTCATCAGGTTAATTCCCGGGATGGCGGGACTGACATTTGATGAAAGAATGGGTCAACTGGGCTTGTATTCACTGGAATTTAGGATGAGAGGGGATCTTATAGAAACATGTACAGTTAACATTCTTAAAGGATTGGACAGGTTAGATGTAGGAAAAATGTTCCCAATGTTGGGGGAGTCCAGAACCAGGGATCACAGTTTATGAATAAGGGGTAGGCCATTAAGGACTGAGATGAGGAAAAAACGTTTTCACCAAGAGAGTTGTGAATCTGTGGAATTCTCTGCCACAGAAGGCAGTGGAGGCCAAATCACTGGATGTTTTCAAGAGGGAGTTAGATTTAGCTCTTAGAGCTAAAGGAATCAAGGGATATGGGGAAAAGGCAGGAATGGGGTACTGATTTTAGATGATCAGCCAGGATCATATTGAATGTCAGTGCTGGCTCAAAGGGCCGAATGGCTTACTCCTGCACCTATTTTTCTATGCTTCTATGTTTCTATGTTTCCATGTTTCCAAATGCTGAAGTATGTTCATCTAATAAAAGTTGGACAGGAAATATAAATATCCAAGACTATACTCGAATGTGCAGTTTGAAAGTAGAAAAAGGGAACATACTGTGAGCCATTTAGAATTGTGCTCCTAATTTAACATATATATGAATATTTAAGCCCAAGAAGAAGGAAATAATTCCTTCTGAGAAAGAATATTGTGAAAAAAAGAATGTTTCGGGCAGCACTGATGGAGCTGCTGCCTCACCATGCCAAAGACCCAGGCATGATCCTCATGCTGTCTATGTGGAGTATATACGTTCTCCCTGTGACTCCGTGGGTTTGCTCCAGGTGCTCCGGTTTCCTCCCGCATCCAAAAGACATGTGGGTTTGCAGGTTAATCTCCAGTGTGTAGGATGTAACTGCAAAAGTGGGATAACATCGAACTGGTGTGAATGGGCAGTCAACGTGGACTCAGTGGACCGAAGGGCCTGTTTCCATGCTGTATAGCTCAATCGATTCAGTTAAAGGATAATTATTTGTGGAAAATGTCAATGGCTAAAGGTGGAGAGGTGGAGCTGGAATTTGAAATAAAAACAGAAAATCCGGGGGAAATACTCAGTAGGTCGGGCTGCACTGTTGGAAATGGAAAGTTTGTCGTGTGCATCTAGCACTGCTTGCATCTAAAGCCAGAGATTTTTTAAATGTTATTTCCATCAGGTTTCCACCCAATTCACTTGTAAATTGACAGATGTAATTCTTTCCATGAGTCAGTGTATCGGATGCTTTTAAATTATCTAAATTTTAATTGAATAAAATGCTAAAAAAAGATGTTCCTTGACATGGTTAAAAGTAGTAACGCTGAGGAGTTTGTATAATATTGCTAAAAATGTAGTTATTAACCAAATATTCATCTTGTCAATTCACCAGCTGTGATCTTAAATTATTCAAAATATTGTAAATTGTTCCTAATTAGACTGGAATCCAGGGGTGAGTTATTTAGTTAATTAATAGAAATAATTAATTGAAAATCTTTCAAAGCACGTCCCAGCAACAGGAATCTATCATTGACTTGAAGCCCTTTAAGAACCCCGGAAATGAGAATAACTGGTGGAAAGTCTCTCAATTAGTTATTCCAGTAGAACGTTTTGCGGGAAATCTGCCTCAAAATCTGCCTTCAGCTCTATATATTTAAAACAATTGCAAACGTTCACACAATCTTGAGTTGTCATTTGGCACTGAAACAGACCCTTCAGACCAATTCATCCATGCCGACCAAGATAGCCCATCTATGCTATGCCACCTGCCTGCTTTTGGCCCATCTCCCCCTTAACCTTTCCTATCCATGTACCTATCAAAATAGTCCTCCGCCAGTTTTGCTACCTCCAACATGACCCCTCCACTCGCCACATCTTCCCATCTCCCCCCCTGTCTGCCTTCCGCAAAGACCGCTCCCTCCGCAACTCCCTTGTCAATTCTTCCCTTCCCTCCCTAACACCTCCGCTCGGTCCGCAATAACCAACCCGACCTCCCGGTGGCTCAGCACTTCAACTCCCCTCCCATTCCATATCCGACCTCTCGGTCCTGGGCCTCCTTCACGGCCAGAGTGAGCAACACCGGAAGTTGGAGGAACAGCACCTCATATTCCGCTTGGGGAGTCTGCATCCTCTGGGCTTGAACATTGAATTTTCTTAATTCTGTTAACCCTTGCTGTCTCCTCCCCTTCCCACCTCTCCCTCAGCCCTTGGGCCCTGGCATTCCCTCTCTCTCTATCTCTCTCCCCCACCCTAGTCGCACTAGCTTCTCATTTTCACACTACAAACAGCTTACAATGGCTTGTTCCCTTTATCATCGATACTTTTTTGCATATCTTTCATTCTTTGTTCTTTCTCTCTCCACATCACTGTCTATATCTCTCGTTTCCCTGATCCCTGACCAGTCTGAAGAAGGGTCTCGACCCGAAACGTCGCCTATCTCCTTCGCTCCTTAGATGCTGCTGCACCCGCTGAGTTTCTCCAGCCTTTTGTGTACCCTATGTACAGCCAACACCCGTTTGTCGAGATCAAACCCGAGTCTCTGGCCATGTAAGGCAGCTGCACCACCGTGCGGCCCTTAAGAATCAACAAATGGACACATTAATAAAAACTTTCCACTAATAACCTCCAGAGAAAGAGAAAAATCAGTACAATTCAGAACCAAACAGAAGGACAATGGTCACTCAATTAATAATTTATTGTAGATTAATGTTCAACTGCTTGCTCAATACAAATGCAACAAACATTTTATCTGCTGAAAGAGAAAAAAATAATAGCTCGCAATATCCCAAAAATCCTGATTTGAAATAATGTTTATAGTATTGTGACATACAATTAAAAAGAAATGCTCATATATTCTGCTTCTCTCATGTTTTCAGGATGTGGCAAAATGCCCTTCAGCCAGGGGACAATTGTTTGCAATGTAATCACTGTTATAAAGTGCAGAACATTACAACCAATTTGTGAGCAGCATTTCCCCACACACAGATGAATAATAATTCAGCCGCGTTCAGCGGAGCTCCAGCTGGCGCAGCGTCCGCAGCCTGGGGTCCCTCGTTGGGGACCCGAGAGGAGAAGTGCCCCGACCGCCGGCCCACGGCCCACTTCTACCGCGGGCACGGCGAGGACTTACCACCTTGCCGGGGAATCCTGGAGAGGAGCTCCGACTGCCGGCCCTGTGGTCTGCGGTGCTTCTGGCTGCAACGCGGCGAGGACTTTAGATCTTCCACCGCCGGCCTGCGGCCTACTATGCATTTGCAGACCTTCTTATCTCTTTCTGCAAACCCTCATATATTTTAACAAAGTAAGGACATCTGGACTTCTCCTGATCATCAACTTCCATCTGGGGTCCAGATTCCTTGGAGCCATGACTCAGCTTGCAACTTTCACAAAAAGAGGCCAAGCAGGCCCTGTAAATGCAATGATCCTTAATGTTATAATAGCTGTATTGTGGCCAATATTAACACTCAGAGGGCCAAAGTGGCTGTTTCCATTCCGTATCTCTCTATCTGAAACTAAAATTTGGTTAACATTAATAAATAGAGTCATCATGTCATAGGCAATATAGTGACGCAGCTTTAGAGTTGCTGCCTTATAGCGCTTACAGCACCAGAGACATAGAAACATAGTAAATAGCTGCAGGAGTAGGCCATTCGGCCCTTCGAGTCGCACCGCCATTCAATATGATCATGGCTGATCATCCAAAATCAGTACCACATTCCTGCTTTCTCCCAATAGCCCTTGATGCCATTAACCCTAAGAACAATATCTAATTCTCTCTTGAAAACATAAAGTGAATTGGCCTCCACTGCCTTCTGTGGCAGTGAATTCCATAGATTCTCAACTCTTGGGGTGAAAACCTTTTTCCTCATCTCAGTCCAAAATGGCCAAGCCCTTATTCTTAAACCAAGCATTTATTCTTAAATGCCAACTATCGGACACCTCCTCCTACTTACTCACTCCGCAACAACCCAGACTGGGTTATCAAACCCGCCGACAAGGGAGGTGCCGTGGTAGTCTGGCGCGTCGATCTCTACAAAGCAGAGGCCGCGCGCCAACTATCGGACACCTCCTCCTACTTACCCCTGGACCATGACCCCACTGACGAACACCAGGCCACCATCTCGAGCACCATAACCGACTTCATCAGCTCCGGCTCCCTACCCCCCCAAGCCTCCAACCTCATCGTTTCCCAGCCCCGCACGGCCCGATTTTACCTTCTCCCCAAAATCCACAAACCCGACTGCCCTGGCAGACCCATTGTCTCTGCCTGTTCGTGCCCCACCGAACACATTTCCACATACCTCGACGCCATCCTATCCCCCTTTGTTAAATCCCTCCCCACCTATGTTCAAGACACCTCAGACACTCTCCGTCGGCTCCGCGCATTCCATTCTCTAGGCCCCCATCCTCTCATCTTTACCATGGACGTCCAGTCACTTTACACCTCCATCCCCCACCAGGACGGTCTCAAAGCCCTCCGGTTCTTCCTCGACCAGAGGAGCAACCCATACCCGTCCACTGACACCCTCCTCCGCCTAGCGGAGTTGGCCCTTACCCTCAATAACTTCTCTTTTGACTCCTCCCATTTCCTCCAAACACAAGGCGTAGCTATGGGCACACGCATGGGCCCCAGCTACGCTTGCCTCTTTGTCGGGTACGTCGAACAATCCTTGTTCTCGGCGTACCAAGGCCCCATCCCCGACCTCTACCTCCGTTACATCGACGACTGCTTTGGTGTCACCTCCTGCACCCACACACACTGACTGACTTCATCCATTTCACCACCAACTTCCATCCGGCACTCAAATACACTTGGACCATTTCCGACATTTCCCTACCATTCCTTGACCTCACCATCTCTATTGCAAGTGATACACTCCTGACCGACATCCACTACAAACTAACTGACACCCACAGCTACCTGGACTACTCTTCCTCCCACCCTGCTTCTGTAAGGACTCCATCCCCTATTCCAATTCCTCCGTCTACGCCGTATCTGCTCCCAGGATGAGGTGTTCCACACCAGGTCATCACAAATGGCCTCATTCTTCAGAGAACGGGGATTCCCCTCCCCCACTATAGATGAGGCTCGCACCAGGGTCTCCTCCATACCCCGCAACACTGCCCTCTCTCCCCATTCCCCCATTCGCAAACAGGGAAGAGTCCCCTGGTCCTCACCTTTCACCCCACCAGCCGGCAAATACAAACACATAGTCCTCCGCCAGTTTCGCCACCTCCAACGTGACCCCTCCACTCACCACATCTTCCCATCTCCCCCCCTGTCTGCCTTACACAAAGACCGCTCCCTCCGCAACTCCCTTGTCTATTCTTCCCTTCCCTCCCGCTCTACCCCTTCCCTGGGCACTTTCTCTTGCAACCGCAAGAAATGCTACACTTGTCCCTTCACCTCCCACCTCCACTCCTTTCAGGGACCCAAGCAGTCCTTCCAGGTCCGACAGAGGTTCACCTGCACCTCCTCCAACCTCATCTACTGCTCCGCTGCTCCAGATGCCAGATGATCTATATCGGTGAGACCAAGCGGAGGCTTGGCGATCGTTTCGCCGAACACCTCCGCTCGGTCCGCATTAACCAACCCGACCTCCCGGTGGCTCAGCACTTCAACTCCCCCTCCCATTCCGTATCCGACCTCTCGGTCCTGGGCCTCCTCCACGGCCAGAGTGAGCAACACCGCAAGTTGGAGGAACAGCACCTCATATTCCGCTTGGGGAGTCTGCATTCTTTGGGCTTGAACATTGAATTTTCTCAATTCTGTTAACCCTTGCTCTCTCCTCCCCTTCCCACCTCTCCCTCAGCCCTCGGGCCCTGGCATTCCCTCTCTCTCTATCTCCCTCCCCCACCCTAGTCGCACCAGCTTCTCATTTTCACACCACAAATAGCTTACAATGGCTTGTTCCCTTTATCATCGATTCTTTTTTGCATATCTTTCATTCATTGTTCTTTATCTCTCCACATCACCATCTATATCTCTCGTTTCCCTGATCCCTGACCAGTCTGAAGAAGGGTCTCGACCCGAAACGTCGCCAATCTCCTTCGCTCCTTAGATGCTGCTGCACCCGCTGAGTTTCTCCAGCCTTTTGTGTACCCTCTTAAACTGTGACCACTGGTTCTGGACTCCCGCAACATTGGGAAAATGTTTCCTGCATCTCGCCTGTCCAATCCAGACCCGGGTTTGATCCGGATTACAGGTGCTGCGGAGTTTGTACATTCTCCTTGTGACCGCCTGGGTGTTATCCGAGATCTTCAGTTTCCTCCCACACTACAAAGGTTGATAGTTTCATTGGCTTGGTATAAGTGGAAATTGTCCCAAGTGTGTGTTGGGTAGTGTTAATGTGCGGTGATCGCTGGTCAGTGAAAACTTAGTGGGCCGAAGGGCCTATTTCCGCGCTGCATCTCTAAACTAAAAACTATGTCATAGAACTAAACACCATGGAAAGAGGCCCTTCTGACCACCTTGCCCCTGCTAACCAAGTTGATGTACTGGGCTAGTTCTATTTTCCTGCATTTAGCCCAGAGCCTTCTAAACTCTTCCTATCTTTATATATATCCAAATGTTTTTAAGAAGTCATAATTGTATCCAGGTCTATAGCTTCCTCTGGTAACTCATTCCAGATATGGACTACCCTCTGACGCACCTGGTGCACCTGTGTATTGTAGTATAGTTGATGTTGATCTCCACAATCATTGGTGGTGTGAATCTGGTGAGACTACCTGCAGATCTCATTCCAGAAGTATGCACAACCTTGTTTCACCAATGGAGCAGAATCTATAAAAAGGAAGGCTCCCTACCCGAAACATCAACTATCCATGTTGAAGAAGGAGCCCAACCCGAAATATCACCTATCCACGTTTGAACAAGGGTCCTGGCCTGAAACAAAACCTATCCATGTTGTTCTTTCCTCCCAACCCTGCAATCAGTCTGAAGAAGGGTCCCGACCTGAAACATCACCAATTCATGTTCTCCAGGGATGCTGCCTGTCCTGCTGAGTTTGGTCAGCATTTTGCATCTTTCTTTGGTAAACCAGCATCTGCACTTCCTTGTTTCGATAAAAATATTGATAGATTTAACTGAAATAATGAAAAAATAATAAATTGTTTTAAGAACACATTTCCATCTGCAAATGTATAAACATTAATATTAATGAAAATAACATTTACGAATAGCCCTTCGTGAAGGTTGGTAAATTCTTTCAAATAGAGGATTAGTGTAAAATGGGTGACACAATGGACCTGTCTTTTGTCCTGTATCTCTAAGATCTGTGACTCTAACTAAAGGACCTGTCCTACCAGCATCTGACTCCATGCGGTGAGCGCGATCAAACTAGAAGCGGGGCCGCGCGGAGGTCGGGTGATCCCTGTACAGGGCCGTTCCCAATAGCATGCGCCTGCATGCGAAGAGCGCGACCAAACCGGCAGTGAGGGTCGCACGGAGGTGGGGTGAGTGGCGCAACGCGGCACAAAGTGAGGCGAACTTGGAGCGAAGTCTTGAAGGTAAGTTCGCCAGGACAGAGAGGGACACAGAGAGAGGGGCACAGAGGCACACACAGAGAGGGTCATGGAGGCACCTACAGAGAGGGTCACGGAGGCACAACATCGAGGCGGTGTGTAATCGAGGCGACTGTGAGCCGACAAGCCGTTGCCGCGCGGAATTTTTGAACATGGTCAGTTTTTCGGAGCCCCGCGCGATGTCGGGACAAACTCCGCACAATTCCGCACGGCTCCGGCGATCGAAGTGGGACCGGCCCCGCGACGCCGGACGGCTCAAGCGACCACGTTAGGTCGCGCTCATCGCATGGAGTTGAATGCTGCTGGGACAGGCCCTTAAGGCTGTCCAAATTGCCCACAGTAGCAGAGGAGGGTGTTGCAATATTTACAGGAGGCTTCTGGAGTGAAATAAACCTAATGGACTAGGGAATTTGATGTAGTCACTCATGTGAAAAAGGTTAGTAATTAACTTTCTACACCGCAGGGTTGCATTAACCTGCATGATTGCCTACTCTGTTCTTCCAATTTCAGAATGCTTTATGGGGTGCTGCTCAAATATTGCAGAGAGATGTGGCAAAAACAGTCTGGCTCCCATGTGCCTTCATATATATGTTGACCAAAAATGCAATTGCTTCTTTCCTAACTTTGCCTAGCCTGGTGAAACTCAATTAGTGTAGGAAGGAACTGCAGAAACTGGTTTACACCGAAGATAGACACAAAAAGCTGGGTTAGGCAGCATCACTGGAGAAAAGGAATAGGTGACGTTTTGGGTCAGACCCTTCTTCAGACTGGTCTGAGGAAACTCAATTGGATCAGGTTGATGCGTAAGAAGGAACTGCAGATGCAGGTTTAAACCAAAGATAGACACAAAAAGCTGAAGTAACTCAGCGGGACAGCCACAATCTCTGGAGAGAAGGAATGGGTGATGTTTCAAGTCTAGACCCTTCTTCAGACCAGGTTGATTACATTTCATCTCAAGAAAAGAATTATGCATGACATTCGAGGCTTAATAAAACGGTTAACCTATCCCTTGATAATATTTTTCCACGGCCAATCGCTGTTGACAAGGTCAACCAATCTACACTTTATTTAGTGTTATTGACTTGTATATATTGGATTAGTTCCAATTGCACTTAAATGGTCAACTAATCATTGGGTTGCATATGAACACTTGCAGAAAACCACAGATGAATAAAGATGATTAAACGCTACAACCCCCAACAAGCTCTAAACCACATAGACTTGGGGACATTGGTTTTGTCTTTTTGCACTATTATTGTTTGTTTGTTTTTT